>JAAAKG020133936.1:0-14005 GCA_010014905.2 Druon quercuslanigerum | reverse complement strand
ATTGTTTTAAACATTAGAAAATTAAAAGGGAACTTAAACTGAAAAAACTTATCTTAGATGTGCAACATGTAAAGACTCAACGTAAACTAACTTCAAAAGGACAAGAAAAGTTCTTGGAGTCTGTCAAATCTTCAAGAAAAACCACTTGTTACATAAGAAGGGGAAAAAACAGAGAGAAAGAAACAAGATCAAGAGAGGGAGTGAGAGAAACTGAGTGAGATAGTCAAAAGGGGCAGGAAAGCGAACGAAAATTTTAGCGTTCACTTTTCTTCTAAAAAACCATAAAAGACTCCATTTTTATGAGCGACCCTAATAAAGTCGTCTTTTTGATTCAAAGGTTCATCCGTTTTAGGAAAGAATGTTTTCTTTTTTTTTATAAAAATGGAACTTTAGTATTGATAAGTAATATTTCTTGGTTGGAGATTCAACTGCTCTTTGGTAGCAGTTCTTTTTTTGTTTGTTAAAGGCGCAACTGTTTTCATGAAAAATTAATTATTTTGTTGTAAATTAAAATCTTTGGTTGAATATTCAACTATTTTGTTGAAAATTAGTTGAGGGGGGGGGGAGGTAAATGTCAACTGTTACATTCTTTGTTGAGAATACCTCTTTTCATTGAAAATTCATGTTTTCAGGTTTAAAAATCAACTATATTCTAAAATGTTCCATTTTTTAGCTTAAAAATTCAACTATTTTGTCAAAAATTTAACTTGTTTCGGTTGAAGTTTGATCATTTTTGTTTTTAAATTCGACTATTTGGTTAAAAATTCAATTATTTTCCTGAAAATTTATTTATTTTCTTCGAAATTCATCTTACATATTTGTTTGCAAATCCAACTATCTTCTGAAAAATTCAATTATTTTTCTGAAAGTTCAACTGTTTTTGGTTGAAATTGAATCGACCATTTGGTTGAAAAATCGTCTTTGTAGGTTAAATGTTTAAAAATTTGGTTAAAACTTATGTTTTACAGAAAATTTGTCTGTTGGATTGAAAGTTCAATAATTGGAAGGATTTTTTTTGTTTCTTGACTAAAAAATCTTTATTTGTTGAAATTTTGTCCTTTTGGTTAGCAAATAAGTGATTTTGGCCGAAAATTCAACTCTGGTTGATAAATTTATTTTATCGTGGAAAATTCTTTATTTTTTTTTTGTTCTGTTAAAAATCAATTTTTTCATTGATCAGTTTAGTCTTGTAATGTTATGTATTTTGTTCAAAATTCGTATTTTTGGTAGAAAATTAATCTATTTTGTTGAATTTTTTTTTTCAGTTTTAAAATTTAACTCTTTTTGTAAACATTACATCTTTTTGGTTAAAAATGCAACTGCTTGTTTTGAAAAAATTAGCTATTTGGTTGCATGTTGTTCACACGCAGGGATGCTTTTCATGCTATTAACCAATGAAAGCTTGGCACCTCCAAGAGTGCCGATGATAACGACAATTAATTTAACAGAATATTCCGGGCACAATTGTCGCAACTGCCTATTATTTTTTTGTAACCATATCCAGCAGAAACCCTTGGTACAGGAACCCTGGACAGGTCAATTTTCAAGGTCAAATGGACTGAAGACCCTTTTCTTAAATGAGAACCCCAATTTTTGACTGTGCATTTAAAAAGAACGGGAAATTTCACGTCAAAAATAACCTTTGGAAAAATGGATTTTGTGACCTTGGAAAGGTAAAAAATTAAGGTAAAATATCTGAGAAACGACAAAATGCCCTTTTTCTGAATTGTCTTGGACCTAAAGGTCATGATTGTCAAGGTGATGTACACTTTAACATTTCATCAACTTTTGTGAAGCATCTTGAACGTTTTTTTACCCTGAAAACCCAAGACAATTCAAAAAAGGGCATCTCGTCGTTTCTGAGACATTTGACCTTAAATTTTACTTTTCCAAGGTCACAAAAACCATTTTTCCACAGGTCATTTTTTACGTGCAATTTCCTGCTTTTTTTTCATATCCTCATTCAAAACTAGGGGTTCTCACTTAAGAAAATGGCCTGGTCAACATTTGTGGGAACCATTTCTTTGTAGATAAATAATTTTAGAAGATATTTGAGATTATAGATTAAAATGGGTGACCGCGCGCGAGCGCGCGTGTATGTGTGCATTGAATTGATATTTCGTTAAAGTCATCATTTTTGGTTGAAAATTCAAGTATTTTGTTGAAAATTCGCTCTTTTGGATTGGAAATTCATCTTTTATGGTAGAACAGTCATCTATCTTTTTGAAATTAATTAAATGAATTAAAAAATTTTAAATTTCGGGGAATTTCTAAAATTAAATGAACTATTGCCACTATTTTTGTTCTTGGAAGTGCTTCCTAATCCTGATGATATGATTTTTTAATTTTTTTCCAGTTTGTCACATAATCAAGCAAGGTCGTTGCACTTTAGTGACGACTTTGCAGATGTTCAAGATCTTGGCACTGAATGCCTTAATCTTGGCCTACAGTCAGTCCGTGCTGTATCTGGATGGGATAAAATTCAGTGACAAACAGGCAACCTTGCAAGGAGTTTTGCTCGCTGCTTGTTTCCTATTTATTTCTCGCTCAAAGCCACTCAAAACATTATCGAAACAACGACCACTGCCGAATATCTTTAATCTCTACACCGTACTGACTGTTCTCCTTCAATTTGCGGTGCACTTTTGCTGCCTTATTTATCTTGTTCGTGAAGCTGCGATTCTCTCGCCAAAGTGAGTACAAATTTCCTTTTTTTCCTTTTTCTTTTTATCAAAAATATCGAATTTCGGAAAAACATAACTAAATAGTAAATTATAAAAAATAATAAATGTTTTGTTCTGAAAATATTCTCCGATAATTGTACACAAAACTATTATATCCAATATTTCTCCTACACAAAATATATGCCGCGCAAAATATTTTCTACACAATATTATTTTGCATAAAATATTTTTTACACAAATTTGATGCTGCATGCAATTAAAAATGTATTCCTTTTATTTAAATATTGTTCCTGCTTTAATGAAAATACTCTGGGTAAGGATATTCGGTACAGAAATATGCTTCACAAAAATATTGGGTGGAAACATTTTCTTACACAAAACATATTTTACAACAATTATTTACCACGGAGGATATAAAAGGCGATTTCACACCGAAAGTTAATTCTTTTTAATTTTCAAGTCTACTATTATATTTTTCGTTTAGAATTTATCTCTCCTGTTTAAAAATGTTATGATTTCGTTAAAAATTGAGCTATTTTATTAAAAAGTTAAATTTTGTTGTCGAAAATTCCACTATTGGTTGAAAGTTGAACTACTTTGTTAAAAATTCATTTTGTTGATTTCAAATGTAACGAAAATTCATTTTCTTTCTTTTTTAAATTATTTTTCTTAACTGAAAATTTACGTATTCCATATTTTATTGAAAATCTATCTATCTATCTATCTACTAATATGTTTTTCGCCGATTATTCATCTGCTTAGGATGAAGATTATACTAATTTGTTAAAAATTAATTTTATTGGTTAAAAATGTAACTGCTTTGTTGAAAAGTGATTGGTTTAAGTTAACAACTTAATTATTATGGAGAAATTTAACTTTTTTGTTGATTTTATTATTTTTGTGTAATTTCGTTCTTTTCGTTTTCACTGAAAATAAAAACTTTGTTGTTAAAATATTGTTATATTTTTTCGTTGAAAATTTATCTTTTTAGTTGAATTTAACTGATTTTGATTAAAAACGAGAATATTTTTAGTTTAACTACCAGCTTATACATCTTTTATTTAAAACTAATATTTTTTAGATGAATTCAACTATTTTGGATTTAAAATTGAAAAATTCAACTATTTAGTTAAAAATTTGAAAATTCCACTATTTAGTTTAAAGTTGAACTACTTTGATAAAAATTTATTTTGTTGATTGCAAATGTAACGAAAATTCATCTTTCTTTTTATTTCAAAATTAGATTTCTTTACTGAAAATTTACCTATTCCAGTTTTGTCTGAAAATATATCATTAAAAAAGTAAATAAACTTTTTGTCATTGAACTACTAACTATTGAATTTTTTGTTTAAAATTAATCTTCTTTCGTTAAATTCAACTATTTTGAATTTAAAATAAAAGTATTTTTTCTTTGAGATAACAACTATAACATTTATCGTTACGAATTCATATTTTTTATTAAAAATTCAACGAGTTAATTGAAAGTTGATCTCCTTAGATCTCTTTAGTTAAAAATGTAACTCTTTTATTGAAAATTAATTTGGTTGTTGATGTTGAAAATTAATTTTTGAAACTAAAAATGTAAGTTTTCCATTTGCCTTTGAATTTTTATCTGTTTTATTTAAAAATTAAACCATTTGGTTGAAAATTCATCTTTTTAGGTTGAAAATACATTTGGTTGCAAATAATAATATTTGGTATAAAATTGATGATCTTCGTTTCTACCTATATAAATACTTTAACAATTAATTTCCAATATCCATCATATTAGTTGATAATTCGTCACTTTTGTTAAGAATCCAACTATTTTTCGTTCAAAGTTCATTCTTCCTTGTTTAAAAGTCTATTATTAGACTTTGGTCGAGATTTCATATTTTTGGGTAAGAAGTTTAATTTCACATATAGTTATTTTCTTAAAAAATGCAACAATTTTATTAGATTCATTGTTTTTATTAGAAAATTAAACTGTTTTGTTAAAAATTCGTCTTTTTGCGTCTAGAATTCAATCATTTGGGTTGAAAAATTACCTTCTTTTTGTTGAAAATTTATATTTTTAGGTTTAAAAGTAAACTTGTTTCTAAAATATTCGACTTTATAGCTTGAAAACTGAAATCTTTCTTTAAAAATCGTCTCTTGGTGTAAAATGAATCTTTTCCTGATAAAAATTCAACTATTATGTTGAAAATGCAATATATTTCTACTTGGAATCTGAAGAATTTCACATTGAATTTAATGTGGTATCTACGCATTAATTTTATTTAAAAATTGGATTCCTATTTTATTCGAAAGTCATCATATTAAAGGGGAAAGAGTGTAAAGTCTGCTTTCATATTTTCGATGGTGAATAATTTGTTTACAATTTGTTTTGTGTAGGAAAAGTATTACACACAATGCTTGTGTAGGAAGTATTTTATTTAATAATTTAATATATTGTAAATAGAATGTGTAGAAAAATGTGTAGGAAAAATATTGAACATAATATTTTTGTATACAATGTTTTAAGAATATTATTAGGATATATTATTTACTAGGTTTTTTCATGTGCAGGATATATTCTGTGAACATAATATTTTGTGTCGGATACATATATAATACTATTTATAGAAGATATTATGTGCAGGAGAAAGATAATCAGTTTACCTTAAATGCAATATCTTTGTGTAGAAATAGGATAGAAAAAGTATTAAGGAATATCATTTTTCAATAAAACTCTTGAATTTCTTTGATTAAGGAATCTTTATTTTCCAGAGATGACAAACTGTCGGCGATCCTCGCCCCGAAACATAATTCCTCTGTGGTAACTGTTTCCGATGATTCCGAGGAAGAGGAACCGTTCGAGGCGAATATTATTAACAGTACTGTGTACATAGTTTCTATGGCGTTGCAGGTTGCGACTTTCGCAATCAATTACAGGGTGAGTAGTTAAAAATTATTTGAAATTCTAGGTAAGGTTTCGAACTTTACAATATTTTTCCTTTAATTACTAGTATTGTTATAGATTAGGTTGGGATTTGATTTTAAAAAATCCGCCCGCTCCGTGGACACATTCTTATCGCGCACTACGCGCGCGGCTCGTTTGGCTCGCAAGATTGAGCGCGCCTAGAGCGCGCGACTAATGATTCTCGCGCTTCGAGCTCCATAATGTATTTCCTTTGCGCTCCGCGCTCGGTCTTTGTATATTCCCACAAA
Organism: Druon quercuslanigerum; assembly: GCA_010014905.2. Taxonomy (NCBI): domain Eukaryota; kingdom Metazoa; phylum Arthropoda; class Insecta; order Hymenoptera; family Cynipidae; genus Druon; species Druon quercuslanigerum. The sequence continues at coordinate 8,132 of JAAAKG020133936.1, read as the reverse complement.
TTTTTTAAACTAAAGGTCAAACCATTAACAAAAGTGATTTGGTGAGAGTGAATTCTCTTTTGTTAAAGCTCCTTCGGCTTTAACGAACACATTCTCATCAGGTATCTCGTGCTTCGCACTCGAATTTTCCCCTCAAATTGCAAATCATTTCCATAAATGTATATTATTATAATTAATAACATGCATTCATTTTAAAACAGACGTAGTGATATTGACTCGTTTGAAAAATGCGCATTCCTTAAAAAAAATTGATATTAAAATTTGTATTGCAACTTCTGTCGGGTTTCAGAAAATCAATTTGCTCATTTACAAAGTTATTTTTACGATTTAAAGGTTTCACATTCGGTCTACATTTGAGCATTACCTTTTTTAACTTCTAAATTATATCCCTAGCCTCACTCACCTACGAAAATTCGATTTATGAGTGTATGGGCTGTGGGGGGGGGGGGGATTGGTTTAAACCGAGTCATAGCTGGTTAGTGTTTTATGTTGAGAAGGTCATCAACCTCCAGCAGCGTTATATATTGAACGCAAATTGATATAATTGAGAATCTTGGAAATACGGTGATATAGTTGAATGAAAAATATAATTATTAAATTTTATAAATTTTTTGTCATTTTTTAAACATTTTTATTAATTTTTTTAAAAAGTTAATTTTTTGAAATCCAACACACGAGACGAAAAAGAAATTAAAAGACAAAAGTTGTGATTGAGAATATGACCACGCAGCAGGCAGACTATTTGTTTGACTTTTAACGATATTTTTCACGATTAAAACAGAAACTACGCATCCTATCAAAAAGTGATTCATAACAAATTTGTAGATCTTTTTAAAATGCACAATTTTTGTCTACACACCTTTCACTTATTTTGCGCAGTTTAACCGTAAACTTTAAATTTTACATTTTCATTATTTTTTTATGCTGTCAAAATTTGAATTTTCAATTTTCAAGAAAATTCAAAAAGTCGTTAGGACAATCTTATAGGGAATTTAAAAAGCAACATTTTTTTTGTCTTGGCAATTGGAAACTATTGTTTTCGGGAAACCCGTATTTATCATTGGTTGGAACGGTCGTTCTATTTCGTGTTTTTTAAAACAAGGGTAACAAACTTCAGGGTTCTTGGTTTTTTTCGACGTTGCTCTGGTGATTTTCTTTTGTTTTATCAAAAAGCTAAGAACTAAAAAGAAAGAAAAAAAAAGAAAAAAAAACTAAAAAAAAAAAAAACTAAAAAAAAAACTAAAAAAAAAGAACTAAAAAGTTCTTCCCACAAAGCAATGATGTGTTACATTCAATAAGGAAATGTATCTTTCTTAATTAAAAATTTACCCACATTAAATGAAAGCTTATCTCTTGGTTTAAAATTTAACTATTTTTTTTTTTAAATTAATTCTTTGCTGAAAGTTCTATTTTTGTACAGAAAATTCGTCTTTTGGCTTAATTTATTTTCTTTAAAAGCTATACATACATTTTTCGTAAATAATTATTATATTATAAATAAATTTTATTAGTTATAGTGTAAATTGCAGCATCTATTATCTTAAATACTGAAATTTTCCATTATTTTCAAGTTGCATATTTTATTATTTCTGAAAACCATAAATTTTATCCACTGAAAAAGATTCTAAATTTAAATAAAAAACGGTTGAAATAAACAATCAAATACAAACTTTAAACAAATTATTTCAATCTTTAACCAAAAAAGACTAAAAGGAGAAATTTTCATCCAAAGATTTGAGTTTTCAATTTGTCAACCAAGAAAGATTTTTAATCAAGAAAGAAAAAAGATATCCAGAATGTTGAGCTCCTAAGCCAAAAAGACGAGTTTTTCAAAAAAAAAAGTTAAATTTATAACCTAAAAGTATGCGTTTTTTACCAAAGTAATTTAATTTTCAACCCAAAAAAACGAGTTTTCAACCAAACAAACAAATTCAATCAAATTTATTCCAAACAAAGAACGTTCAACAAAATAGTTATATTTGTGACCAAAGAAATTAACCTTTTGACTATAATGATGAATCTTTAACCAAAACAATTAATTTGCTATCAAAGCAAGACAAATTTTTAACAAAATACATCTTTTAATTAATTTTTTTTTTAAACAACTAAGAGAAAAGAAAAAAAAGAATGTGGACGATTTTAAAATAAAAATTTTCAATTAGCGTCATTACAAACTTTTATACAAATTTTGAGTAATATTAAGACATTTAAACGTTTCAAAAAGATTCAAAATTCATTTAAATGTTGAAAACATTTTAAACAATTTTAAAAATGTTAATTTCTGAATATTTGTAAATAATAATTTTGAAACATCCTCAGGATTTTGAAAGTTTTCACGTTAATAAAAAATATTTCTTAAAGTTCATAGGTTAATTTAAATGGATTTTTTATTTTGAAAAATTAATTTCTAAACAAAATTATAAAAGGTTTTTTAAAATATTTTTCAGGATTTCTACAAATGTTGAAAAAAATTTGGAAGAGTTGAGGGTAATTTTTTTATTTTTCAAATAATTACAAAAATTTTAGGCATAGTTCGAGTCAATTCAAAAGATACTTATTTTCCAAACTTCCAAAAGTCCGAAATATCTTTTAAAGTGACTCAAATTTATCCTAAAGTTTTGCCAAATCCTGTAAAGAAAATTATATATTTTCGACATACATATCTGAAATCTTCATAAATCTTTTCGAATTTTCTTAAGAATCTTACGAAAATTATATTTAGATAAATTTCAAAACGGATAAACTTATTGACCTACAAAAGAAGTATTTATGCGAATTTTTTCCATAAAATAGTTGAATTTTGAACTGAAAAAGAATAGTTGTCAACCAAAAGTGGATTAGCTATATTGAATATTTAAACCAAAAGATAAATATTCAACTAAGAAGATTAAATTCTATAAAAATGAAGTTTTTCCATCGAAATGCATGGAGTTGCAACTAAAAACGATGAATTTTCATCAAAAATACACCGATTTTCAACTAAAAAAGATAAATTTCTTTTAAAAACAGGTAATTTTGAAAGCAATAGTTACATTCTCAAAGAAAGTGATACATTTTTTAATAAAATGATGAATATTTAACTGGTTTAAATAGTGAAATTTCCAGTAAAGAAAATTAATTTTCAGATAAAGAAAAAACGAATTTTCAATCTAATATCTCATTTAGCAACCAAGCAGATGAATTTTGAAATAAAATTAAGTCTTAACGAAGAGTTTAAATTTGAAACAAGTAATTTAATATTTATTCCAAAAAAGATAAATTCCGAACGAAAAATGTTGCATTTGTTTCAACCAAAAAATATTTTAATATTTGCTCAAAAACAGTTGAATTTAAAAAAACGAATTTTCCACAAGAGTTGAATTTTTAAGTAATGATGACTTTTCATTGAAGAGAGAAAAAAATCGCTCACCAGTGGTTGCATTTTAAAGAAAAAGCGATTAATTTTTCATAAGGAAAATTGATTTCAAACGATAATAAGAACGAATTTTTAAATAAATGCCTAATTACAATAATATAAAGCTACTTTTATAAAGAAAGAATCATTGTTATGTAATTTTTTGTTTCAATTTTAAAAATTGCGCGTTCTCAAAAACATGTCATGACTTAAAAAAAAATTCCCTGACTTTTCCAGGTTTTTCGGTCAGGACAGGGTTAGTGTAAAACTTTTTTTTTATTTCTCAAAATTTTTATTCTTGATTTACAAAATTAATATCTTTTTCGAAATATGTTCGTTCTTGGTTAAAAATTTATGTATTGTGCTAAAATTTAGTTTTTTTCTGGTAGAATATTAAATAAAATAAAATTCACTTTTATGTTCGAAAATTAATTTTTTTTCTTGAAAATTTTACTGTTAGGTTGTAAATTCATTTACAAAATACAAAATTTGGTTGAAAATCCGTGTTTTTTAGTATAAATTAATTTTGTTTAGTAGAAAATTAATATTTTTCTTTAAAAATTCAAAATTTAGGTGAAATTATTTAATTTTCTGAGACTTTTTGTTTGAGAATTTATTTCTTTGGTTGAAAATTAGTTTTTTGATTAAAAATTTATTTTTTAACAGATATCTTAAATACCAATCCATTTTTCGTCGAAAATGTATCTTTTTTTATAAACATTCAATCTCCTTGGTTGAAAATTTGTATTTTTTTGTTTAATTCAACTTATTTTGATTGAAAATTAAAATATTTTTTGGTTGAAATATTGACTTTTTGCCGGGAATTATTTTTTTTATTCAAGATTCATCACGTTGGTGGAAAATCTAACTATTATTTTCGAAAATTCTCTTTTTCTGGATTGCAAACTAATTATTTCAACTGTAAATCTAATTCTTCCATTTTTTATTCAAACTTTGTTTTATTATGTTTTGTTTTTCAAAAATAATTATGTTAATTCAAGTAATGCGATGAAAATATTGAAAAATTTTAATCTTTTACCTGTTGCAATAATACAACGTTTTATTGATATTTGTCAATAAAGTTACTTTTGCTCATGTCAAATACAAATTTTAATTATTCTGAATATGTGTGAATTGAGTTTAGTAATAAACTTTTATATTACTGTATCTTACTTTTTTGTCAGTTTTGTTATGCATACAAATGTGACATTCTTTGTTACTGTCCTTCAACTGAAACTGAATTCTTAATTATCTGTGTGAATTTTAAAAAAATTACTCAATCGGCATTGAGGAAAAGTGACAACAATGGTTTCGAAATTTTTGTGAACAACTTATTGTTTAGAGAGCACAAGCACGCGTATGCGTGCGTTTAGAAATTTTGAAAAATACCTAGAAAGCCTTGAAAAACCTGGAAATATCAGGGAATTTTTCTGAGAGCATGCCTTTTTTTTAGATTGCAATATACAACTGAATAACAATGATTCCTTATTTTTAAATGTAGTTTGGTATTACTTTCATTTACTATTTTGTTTATTTTTGTTATCAATTTTTTTAACTGAAAATTTTAGTATTATATTTTTGATTAAAAACTGATAGACTATTTGGTTGAGATTCTAAATATTTCGCAAAAAAACTTATTATTGCTTTAAATTTATTATTTTCTGTTTTAAAAGAGAACTAAAATCTTTTCTAGGTGAAAATTCGACTATTTTTTCAAATATTTTATTTTCTAATTAAAAATTCATCTGCTTTAAGAGCAATTTCGTCTTTCTTGGAAAAATGCTACTATTTGGTTTCAAATTAAACTATTTTGTTAAAAAGTAATACTCTTTGGTTGCAAATTCTACTGTTTTGTTGAAAATATAACTATGTCGTAGAAAATGTACTTTTTGTTTAAAATTTATATTTTGGTGTTCAAAGGCACTGCAATCTTTTCTAGATGAAGGTTCAACTTAAAATTTTTTTTTTTAAATGTATCTGTTTTAGTAAAAATTTCACCTATCTTGGATTAAAATGCAAATATTTGGTAGAGAATTCAACTATTTTGTTAGAAATTTAGCCTTTTTGGTTGAAAAAATTCGCCTATTTTCATACAAACCTACTTTTTGTTTTAAAACATTTATATTTTGATCTTGAAAGGCAAGTGGAATTTTTGGGTGAAAATGCAACTATTTTGTTGTTGTTGAAAATTTGCTTTTTTAAAATAAGAATTCATCCGTTTTAAGAGAAACTTCATTTTTTTTTATTAAAATGCAACTGTCTGGTAGAGAATTCAACAATTTTGTTAAAAAGTCATCCTTTTTGGTGAAAAGATCATATTTTAAAATAAAAGTTCATTTTTTTCCGTAAAAACAAATTTCTTATTTAAGATTTCATATTTTCACCGTGAAAAAGCAACTTACGTTTTTTTAACAGAAAATCCAACAATTTTTTTGATTTTTTTTTAAGATTTATATTTTAGTTGAAAATTAATCTTTTTTAATTAATAATTCAACTGAAAAGCCTTTTTTTTGGAAGTTTGAAATTTAATTTTTTTATATTTTTCGTTTGAAAATTCGACTTTTGTGGAAACAGTTTTATTTCTTTCCTGAGTGAAAGATCTTTATTTATTGAAAACTCGTAATTGTTTTTAAAATTCTTTTTTAAATTTCATCTTTTTTATTGAATTATAAACTATGAGACTTTTTGTGAAGGAATTTATCTTGTTTGGTTGAAAGTTCAACTGGTTTGATAAAAATGTAATTATCTTGTTGAAAATTCAATTATTTTTTTAAAAATCCATCTTTGACAGTACAAAAGATTTTTTTTTGTTGCTTAAAACAAATTAATAAATTTAGAAATTGTAAATTTGTATCTGAAATACAGTTTTATTCTGTTTATAAAAGATTCTATTTTTAAAAATATTACAAGATTAAAATGCTGGTAATTGATTATATATTAATGATCAAGGACAATGAAAAATTAGTCAAGGGAAATAAGGGAATTTTGAAAATGAAGTTTTCAGACACCATGTCTAATTTTACTAGCAATAACTAGAAAAAAATTCTGGAAAACTAAAAATTACGAGCAGTGAGAGGGGGTGGGGTAGAAATATTTTGTTACGGTTTACTACAGGGGGGGGGGCTTAGAGAGGGCCTATAATCCATTATGCAATTTAAGTACGGCTCCTAATAGATACTATGAAATAAAAAATGTTGTAAAAATGTAATCAATAATTTATTAATAAATTTTTAGGGTCAACCTTTTATGGAGAGTCTTTTTGAAAACAAAGCTCTCCTCTATTCTCTGGTAGGAAGTACCGTTGCCATTTTAGCCCTGGCTTCTGGACTTATTCCCGACACTGCCTACGAATTCGAAATCGTGGATTTCCCAAGCGATGTGAGTATTTAAAAAATGCATATATTAATTTTTGAAAATTATTCATACTGGCACGGAAATTAAAACAATTCTTTTTCTGTTACAGTTCCGCAAAACCTTAGTTCAAATTCTAATAGCTAATTTCGTGATGGTCTATCTGGTTGACAGAATCTGTCGCTGGTTATTTGGCGAGGGAAAGCACGAAAAACTGTGACCAGATTGCGATTATTTAACAAATTTCATATTCGATAATCAGGATCTTATGGAAATCTAAATAGCACATCTACCTATTTTTCGCATACATCGACAGTCTTATTTTATACGAGTAGTTTACTATTTCTCACTTAGGTATCTAAAAATCAACACCACATCGCCCATAAAAAATACTCTGTGAAGAATGAAAGGAGTTTATTCGGGAGGAGTTAAATTTATATCGATAAAGGCACTCCAATTGTAAATAAATAATCTCCAGTTCATTATCAGAAACTAAACATTTTTGAATACATTCCGTAGCGAAGAAAGAAATTATTGAAACAATTTGAAAGTGTAGAACATACTTTATTTGGAACTAATAATGATTTCTGTTCTTGTAACTTGTAATTTCCAATAGTGTGTGTACAATTTTTCATACTTTGAGCGAGGACAATGAATTTTTGCAGCTTTTGTGTGATTATTTTAAGTGTGTTTGGAAATTACATATTAGGTAGAACTCTGTAACATACGTGCGACTGAAAGTTTGAGTTGTGAGGAAAAATTAATGAAAAGTAAATGAAAATACTTTCTCTTTGTATTTTCGGTATATGCAATGGAAATGTAAAAATATGAATAGGTTGTCTTGTAAAGTCGAATTACATGTATCGTATTTGTATAATTTATATTGTAAGTCCGCGATTATTACTGATTAATAAACATCATTCCTTGGTGCGGATGTTTTATCAAAATGACATTTCTTCTCTTCATCCTACTTTTTATTTCACGGCAATAATTAACTTACTACTCATTTGAAAGATCAAAAATAGTTCCAGCATGGTATCGATCGATTTTTGATAGGCAGGGAATTTTTCTAGATCGGGTCTAATTTTTTTTTTTTCTTAATTGTAATGTGAAATTGAATAACAATGAAAATGAATATTTTTCAGTTAAAAATTCATCTTTTTACTGGAAAATTCAACAGTTTTTCCCATTTTCCTCTTTCATGGCTTGAAAATCTTTCTTATTTGAAAATTCAATTCATGTCGGAATTTCCTGTTTTTTGGTTGACCTCAACTGCTTCTGATCAACAATTAATCTTTTTTATTATAAATATCCTTCCCTAGGGGCTGTAAGACCTTGTAGTTGGTGGGGAGGCTTAAGCGTGAGGGACATATGGGTCAAAAGGACC
>JAAAKG020133935.1:24239-36855 GCA_010014905.2 Druon quercuslanigerum | reverse complement strand
TAAATAGTTGTAAATATTTGTAAATATTAAGGTAGAAATTTTCTTTCTGTTTATTATGTAAGTGGTAAGGAATGGAAGTCTTTGTAAAATCTTTTGAAATCTTCTTAACAAATTGGAAATCGTTGAAAATATTTAAAACAACTTGAAATCTTTATGAAATTTTTGGGAAATCTCTGAAATATTTGTAAAATATTTTTTATTCATTTGAAATAATGAAAATATTTGCAGTCTTTGTGAAATATTTTGAAATTTTTAAAAATATAGGTCAAATTGTGTGACATTTTTTCAAGTCTTTATGAATTCTTTGAAATATTTGGGAAATATTTTTTCAATCTTTGTTTGTGAAATGTTTTGTGTTCGTTTGAAATTTGCTGTAATCTCAAATTTTTAAAAACTTTTTGATATTGTTTAAATCTTGTGCAATATACCCTTTTTGAAATCTTTGAAATCTTTGTAAAATCTTTCTAAAATTTTTTGTATTTATTTAAAATCATTAAAATATCTGTTCAATCTTTGGAAACATTCTAAATTATTTGAAAAGTTTTAAAATCATTGTGGAACATGCGAAATCTTTTTGAAATCTTGTCTCAAGTAATTTCAATCCTTGAATCCTTTCCAAGTCTTTGAAGTCCCTGAACTCTTCGAAATTTTCAATTAATTTTTTTTTTTAATTTAAAAATTTAAATTTTTGAAATCTGCTGTCTAACTCAAAAATCTCGTGATCAATTCAAGGAGATTTTAATGTTTTCAAGGTCGCTGCACACCCTCATGTTAAGTATTAAAATATCTGATATTTATTTTATTAAAAAAAAAATAACTTTATCGAAACTAATTGAAATTAATCACCTTTCCATTAACTAAACTTTTGTAAACCGGGGGCAAATTTTCCACGTCCGTAATTATATTTTCCTTCTGAACTTCCTTTAATTTATTAATTGTGCACATAATCGAATTGTACTCGGGCCTCGACAATTTCTCGGCAGGAAGAACATGAGAAACTGCCGATTCTTCCTCAAAATCAACCTTCAATTCCCTTCTTGGTCGAACAACTCCAGGTTCAACTTTGCCAGTATTTGGTCGAGCGAGCACATTTCTCAAAACGCTTTTCTTCACCGGAGAGGTTTTTCCTTTCGCTGCAATTTTTGATTTCATACACGGCATCACTCCACAAACTTTAGGCTTCGCTCCACCTCTTGGAATGTATCCCAAAGGCCTGGTTCTCGGTTTAGAATTTGCGGATGGTACTCTTTTTGCATTTTCTTGCGAAATCGATTTCTTGGGAGACTTGGTCGCTTTCGATAAACGATTTACAGAATTTAATTGCCTTCTCAAAGGACTCGTGCACTTGAAAGTCTTCCTCGGGGAAGTTGGTTCAGCCTTCTTCGATTTTAGTTTCACATCCTCGAGAATTTTTAAAGGCTCCGGCTCTGGGGTATCTTCTTTTTGGGGGGTATCTTCTTTTTGGGGAATATCGAACTCGAGAGATTCTTCCTGAATTGATGATAAATTTTGCTTCTCGGGAGGTTTCAGAAAAGCGTCTTCAGAGAATTTCAATTGGTTTGGAATAACATTTTCTGGTTCTGTAAAAAAAGATGCTTCTTCAGGAGAGGTTTTGGACCCATTTTGGATTTCAAGGGGAACATCTTCGGCGTAAACTTCAACTTCGACGATTTTCGGATTTTGAACCGTGTCTTCTTTTGACGAAGAGGAAGAATCAAAGGAGGGAGTTTGATTACTGAAGCGGTGGTTCTCTCTCGGAAAATCGACAGGTGATCTGAAATTAATTTTTAGGAAATGATCAAACAGATTCAAATGAGAATTCGTCAGAAATTAAAAAAAAAATCATTTTTTCCAATCAAACTTTTATAAATTAAAAAATTCTTTCCGTAAAGAATAATTTTATCTTGTAAGTTGAAAATTAAATTCTTTGGTTGAAAATATAACTATTTTTTTCATTATTTTTTTTACAGAAAATTAATCTTGTTGGTTTTTTCTTAAATAAAATTTTATGTATTTTTGGAAAATTCATCCTTTTTAGTAAAAAATTAATTCTTATGGTTGAAAAATGAACTGTTTGGTTTAAACCTAATTTTTTATTGAAGATTCATCATTATAGTTCAAATGATTTTTAATAAGAACAGTAAGGACAATAATAATTCAAGCATTGTGTGAAAAATTCATCATTTTTGGTAAAAGATTCAACTACTTGTTTAAAATTAATTTTTTGTTGATGACTTTTCATTATAGTTGAACATTTAATTCTTTGGTTGCAGATTAATCCTTTTGGGTAGAAAATTAAACTATTTGGTTTGAAATTAATTTTTTTAATGATTAAACATTAGTTTTTTAAACTTTATATAAAAGGATTATATTTTTAGTTGAAAACTGATCTGTTTGTAGTTCAAAATTCATATTTTTTGGTAAAAAATAATATTTATGGTTGACAATTTCTATTGTTAAAAATTCATTGCTTCTGGAACTGAAAATTATATTTTTTAAACGTATATATAACGATTCTATTTTGAGTTTTAAAACCGTTTTGTTTTGTAGCGGAGCATTCGTTTTTTTTGTAAAAAATTATTCATTTTTTTTTGTAATTTATGTATTTTTTTTTAATTCATATTTTTATTATTAAATTAATCTTCACGGTAGAAAAAATATTTTTTTGGCAAGATTCCTCATTTTAGTTGAAAATTTATTTTTTTTTTTGAAAATAAATCTTTTTAAGTTTAAAATTCATCCTTTTTGGTAGAAAATTCAAAGATTTGGTTTAAAATTAATTTTTTAATTGAAAATTCATCATTATTGTTGGAATTTAATTTCTATAGTTAAAAATTTAACTATTCTATTAAAAATCAATTTTTTTAATGATTAAAAATTAATTTTTTAAACTGTAAATATATATCGATTCTATTTTGGGATGAAATATTATTTTACTGTAGTTTAAAATTTATGTACTTTGTTGAAAATTTATTTCTTTGGTTATAAAAATTTGACTATTTTGTTGAAAATTCATCTAATTTTTGTAGAAAATTAATATTGCTGGTCGAAAATTTATCTGTTTTGATTCTCCTATCAGGCCACCTTATCATATTCTAATCGAAAATATAATTTCCAAACCTTTTTTCCGTGGAGGAAATCCCTGAAAACTTCCTGAGCGTACTCGCGAATGTATCCTCTTCATTGAAATCGTTTAAAACTCTTTTTGTGTATCCAAAACTATTTTCCGACCCCTCAAAACTTTTTTCCGAAGTTCTGCTTACCGGGGAATTTTCGGGAGTTAAGCACTCATCTAGAGAGACGATTTTATAAGGTTTATCAATAGACACAATATTTTTAATAGCCGGCTTTCTTGCAATTGATAAAATCCTCTCGTTTATGGCGCGTTCCTGATCCTCGTCATCGTCCTCCCTTTGACAGAACCTAACTTTAGGGCGCACAACGAATTTCCCGCCGTCGGCCATAATTCAGAATAAAAGTTGCAAACGAAGACTCAGATAGTATTAGTTAAAATTGGAGATCATAATTATCACCTAATTATCACCAGAAATGATTAAATCAAGGCAAAATTAAATATAAACTATAAAAGTAAACAAGGATGTAAACAAATCAAGCGAAAACAAAGACGAGCATAACCTCAAAATTAGTGCTGCTATCTGTTGGACTTTTGAGAAAGGTCGGTCAGCTGTCAATATTTTTGTCATAACCTTAAAAAACGGGTTAAAATGGTTTAAATCTGTTTAAAACTTTGTTGTCAATAGTGTTAATTAAGTGTTAACCGGTGATCTTGTATTTATTTCGTTAAGTGTCAGCTAGAGTGTTGAAGGGTTAAATTTCGATTAAAGGGAAATTTATTGCCTTGTTCAATTTTTGTTGAAATTTCGAAACTTTCGAAGTGAATTCACTTGATGTATTTTGTCGAGAGATCTTTATTGATCAGTGATATTTAACAGTATTTATTATGGAAAATGCTTCATTGAATGCGGTGTTTGAGGTAAATTAAAAAAAATGTAAATACCGGTTATTTTGATTTAATAAAAAGTGAGGTTAGTTTTTCCTTCTCCAGAGTTTTTAAGTTTTGGGGGGTATTTGAATTTCCTGAAGGATCGTAATTTGTTCGTAAGTGATCAGATGATATTTTACTTCGTAGAATCCCGAATTAAAAGCATTGGAGGACCTAAAACTTACGATTAAGAGTGAAGGAATCAGTGCGCCTGTACCTGCTTTAGTAAGTGATTTTTATGTAAAATTGTTGTAATTTATTTTTTAATTTACGACTTCTTCATTTGAGGCGCATGACTATTACCAAAATTTATTTTCCCTATTGCTTATTGTACAAAATTGTCAATTTTGACTAGTTTTTGTTTTTTTACCAACTTTTGTACAGTTTTCTGCAAAAAAAAAAAAACAAATAGAAAAAAGCTCACAAATCAAAACTAGATTTCCAACTATATCACCTTTTCGGCTCATTATATACAAATGTATCAAAAAAGGGATCATTTTTATTCTTCCTAAGTACCATAATTTTTCGAATGAAAAAGTAGTTTATTCAATTAAATTTATATCAATAATTTGAAATTTTTTTTATTAACTTTATTATGGAAAATACAGCATCTGGCAGTATGAAATGAAAATTTTCTTGAAAATTCATCGCTTTGGATGATCTTTATTATTTTTTAACTAAAAACGTTATTATTCAACTATTGGTGTAAAAATTATATTTTTAAATTAAAAATTAGTCTTTTTGAATAGACATTGTCGTCTTAGTTAAAAATTCATCTTCTTGGTTGAGAATTCAATTATTATTGATAAAGATTTAGTATTTTAGTTGAATATTCCATGATGTTAATTGAGAATCCATAATTTTGTTTGAAAATATAACTATTTTTTTAAATTACTGTTTTTTTGGTTAAATAATTATATTTTTATTTGAAAATTCTTTTTTTGTTCGTTTAAATGTCAACTTTTACAGTTGGAGACTCATCATTTTAGTTGAAAACTCATCATTTTATTTCAAAATGTAACTATTTTTTTTAACTTAGTTTTGTTTTTGTTTAAAAATTAATTAATGTTCCTAATGAGCAATAATGTTTTAAACTAAAAATGTAATAAATTGTTGAATATTTGGTTGAGAAATTATATTTTTTAATTGAAAATTTGTCTTTTTTGATAGAAATTAATCTTCTTGGTTGAAAATGTATCCTTTTGTTTGAAAACTAAGTTATTCTACTTAAAGAGAAAAAAAAATGTTTGCTTGAAAATTCTATTATTTTTTAAAACTGTAAAAATTAAACTTGAACACTATTTTCGTTAAAAATTCATCTCTTTTGTCGAACTTTATATTTGTTTTTGAACTAAAACTTTAACTGTTTTATTTTTGGTTGACAATTTATCTTTTTTGTTAAAAGTACATGTATTTTGTTGAAAATTCGTCTTTTTTGTAGAAATTACGCTTCTTGGTTGAAAATTAATATTTTTTAGTTGAAAATTCAACTATGTCGCTGATAAATTCATGTATTTTGTTGAGAAATCGTGTTTTTTTGGTAGAGAATTTATCTTCTTGTGTTTGAAAATTAATTTTGTTGTTTAAAAATTTATCTTGTTGATGGAAAATTAAAGTATTCCAGTAAAGTATTCATAATTTTTGTTTAAAATTCATCTGTGCCAGTTAAAGATTCAAAAATTTAGCCATTCCTTTTTGGATTTCAAACTGATCTCTTTTAGTTCAAAATTCAACTATTTGGTATACCCACATTAGTTTACACATTAGTTTATAAAGTATGCTTTGAATTTTAAGTATATGAAGATAGAATAAAAATTTGTTTCAATTATTATTTAAATTCATGAAATTTGGAGACAATTGCAAGAAATATTCAATGATGTTTTCAGTATTGTTCAAATATTTAATTAATCGATGGTGATAATATATTTGAGATTGTCTTGTAATATAATTTTTTAAAGCTTTCTAAATTAAATATATTAATTGAATCCCTAGAAATTAAAACAAAATATTTATAATAATTTTGATTTGAGTAGAAATCATCTATATATTATAGCGTATAAAAATGCATTCTCCAAATAGTTCTAAATAGTAGTTATAAGGTATAAAATGTAAGAAAAATGTTAATGAAAATACAATCTGTGGAATATTCATGCGCTTCATTTTTAAATATTATTTTTAAATTATCTTCTAACTTACCGCTTCTTAGTTTAATTAAATGATTAATTAATCTATTATATAGGATAAACATTGGATTGTAAAACGTTGTTTTTTACACTATGAGGCTCCATCATTTGATGATTCGCGCGGAAAGGAAATTGTTGGTGCCAGAGAACATTGGCTGGAACTCGTCGGTTACATTATCGACGATTTGCTCTGGTTACTCAAACTCCCGTATTTCAGGTATAGATTTCTTAAATGCCCTAGAATTTGTTTTGGGAAAATGCTTTCGAGAATCTTTTTTTTTTGCATGTAAGAGAATTTAAAGCATTTATTGTCAAAGCAAATATATGGATATATACTTATATATATTTACAAAAAAATATATATATATACATATATTTTTACAAAAAATAGTCCAGAGAGGAATAAACACATACTTTTTTAAATTTCTGAGTTTCTACAGGTCTGGTAATTCCGGAAAGTCAGGGAATGTTAAAGAAAACTTGAAAAAGTTAGGGAATTTTCGATAAAATTTGAGTTGAAAATTAATCTGTTTTGGTTGATGATTCAAACTATTTTGTTGAAAATCCTTCTTTTTTTGTGCTGAATTCAACTACTTTGGGTCAAATATTAAAATATTTTTTGGCTGAAATATCAAATATCACGTTTTTCGTTAAAAATCTATCTTTTTTGGTTAAAAATACGACTACTTACTTGAAAGTGGAATTGTTTTGTTGAAAATTGATTTATTTCGTTTATGATTGATAATTTTAGTCAAAAAACTTTTTTTTTCTCTTTAAAATTTAATTACTTTGTTGAAAATTAATTGTTTTAACTGAAAATTTAACTCACACATATTCGGTTTAAAATTTATCTTCTTAAGATGAAAATTAAAATATTTGGTTTAAAATTCCTGTATTTGATTGAAAATTCGAATTTTGTGGGAGAATATTTAATCTTCTTGGTGACTAATTCATCTTTTTTTGGTTTAAAATTACTTTAAAAATTCGAATATTTTGTTGAAAATTCCATTACTTTCTTATAAATACTTCTATTTTGGTGGAAATTTATTTTATTGATTGCAAATTAGTTTTTTCTTATTTAGAATTAATTTTTAAACTTAAAATGTAACTGTTCATTATTTGTCGGAAATTTATATTTTTTAATAAAAATTTAATCTCATTGGTTAAAAATTACACTATTTAGTTGAAAATCTACTTTCATTTTATTGAAAATTAATTTTTTTTACTGAAAATTAAACTATTCTATTTTTAGTTAAAAATGTATCTGTTTTAGGTGAAACTCCTACTATTTTCTCAAAATTCGTATTTTTTTTTATTTATTTCTATGGCAGACAATTTAAACTTTTTTTTGAAAATTCGTTTCTTTATTTTTGTTGAAAATTGATCTTTTTGGTTGAAAATTCATGCATTTGGTTAAAAATAAAATGTTTTCTAGTTGAAGATTCATCATTTTAGTTAAAAATTCACTCAAAATGTTCCATTTGCTGTGCAAAAGTTATCTTCTTTAAAAGAACTGTAAACTTTTTCGTTAAAAAATTATCAGTTTCGTAGCAAATTTAACTATTCTAGTTTTTGTTAAGAATTCATTTCTGTGGTTGAAAAGTAACTATTTAGTTGAAAATTCGTCCTTTTTTGATAGAAAATTCATCTTTTGAGTTGAAATTTTTTTCTTTTAGTTCAAAATCATTATTTTTAGTTGAAAATGTATTAATTTGGCTGAAAACTCGTTTTTAGTTTGTTTACATTTTACTTTTCTGACAGCAAATTGAACTATTCTGTATTTTGATTTGTAAATATATTTTTCGTAGTAGGAAATGTATATATTTTATTGAAACTATATATTTTTGGTAAAAACATGACCCTTTGGGTTTAAAATTGCATTATTTTCTTGAGAATTCAATTTTTGGTTTGAAAATCGATTCTTTTAACTAAAAATTTAATTTTTCTATTCTTGGTTAAAAAAGTATTTACATTCATTTTTCTGACATTTAAATGTTCTAATTTTGGCTAAAAATTGATCTTTTTAGATAAAAATTCTTTCAATTTGTTGAGAATGGGTCTTTTCTGACAGAAAAATAATCTTTCGGGTTTAAAATTCGACTAACTATTTCTATATTAGTTCATAATTTTGGTTCAAGATTCATCATTTTAGTTAAAAATTTATTTCTTTGGTTGAAAATTTATCTTTTTTAATAGAATTTAAATCTTCTTGGTTAAAAATTATACTATTTCGTTCAAAATTAACTTTAATTTTATTGAAATTTAATTTTTTTATTAAAAATGTAACTTCTATTTTTAGTTGAAAATTCGTCTTTTTTGTAGAAGCATACTCTCATCAATTGAAACTTGAAACTTCTTCTTTTTGGTTGAAAATTAATTTCTGTAGTACAAAAATTAAACCTTTTTGTTGAAAATTGACTCTAACTACTTCATTTTTTGTTCAAAAGTTACCTTCTTTGACAAAACTGAAATCTTTTTCGTCAAAAAATTATCTGTTTTGTAGAAAATTTAACTATTCTATTTTTTGTTAAGAATTAATTTCTTAAGAACTCATTTCTTTCTTTATTTAAATTTAACTTTTCTGACGGCAAAGTAAACTATTTTATATTTGGTACATAACTTTATCTTTTTTAGTTGAAAAGTTATATATTTTATTGAATATGTACCTTTTTTGTTAGAAAATTCATCTTTCGGGTTCAAAATTAAATTATTTAACTGCGAATTTATTTTTTGGCTGAAAATTGATTGTACTAACTAAAAATTTATATCTTCAATGAATGGTTAAAAATGATTTCTTTTTATAAAAAAATGTAGTTTAACATTTATTTTTATGACATTTTAATTATTCTAGTATTGGTTCAAAATTGATCTTTTTATGTAAAAATTCAATTACTTTGTTGAAAATGGGTCTTTTGTGACAGAAAAATATTTTTTTGGTTTGAACTGAATAAATAACTAAATATTTCGATAAAAATTAATGTTTTCGGTCGAACATTCACCATTATCGTTAATTTATTTATGTATTTGGTTGAAAATTGATCTTTTTGTCTTTAACACGCAACTAGAAAGCATTTTAAATATATCTAACAACGAGATTTTTTTGCTACATTTTTCCGCAAATTTAAATAGTGTAATTATTATTGTTAAAGATAAAAAATACTCGTGAGAATTTCTCTGGACAATTAAACCCTTTAGAACACTATTCAGATACTCTTCCAAAAGCGAAAAAAGTAAATGATTTAGAAGCCAATAATTTGTTTAAAAATTAGATTCTGGTCCAACGTAGTTTACAACACAGGAATAATGGAGATGTTGATATCATTTCTCCAAGAGGCTCCACCTTATTATGCCATCGACGATTTTCCAAGCGACCTCCAAGTTCGGGATCAATTAAACAAATTGCGTCGTTACGTTCTCATGGTTTTTGCAAGGCTCGTCACAAACAAGGAAAGTCCTTCCGAGCATATGTCCCGTTCATTTCACGGAAATTTGCTATACAACAATTACATTTTTACGGTCCCAATTATACTCGACTTGTGTCAACAATATGGCCGAGAAAACAAAAGAACTGTCGATAAAATTTTAAAAAGCCTTTTTACTCTTCAGCCGCTTTACATGGAAGATTTCAAGAGGGCTGTTGCATTCTTAGAGCAGGTAGGATCTTTTATTTCTAATTATTTCCACGAAATTCCAATTTAAATTTAAATTGCGCGCCATAATTTCATACGGCCACGTTTAAACATAACCTCTCTCTTCAGGTTTTCTCGACAGTCGAGAAGAGATTTGAAGATGGCCCGACTACATTCGGAGAAGCGATGCTTTTAATGGAGAAAGATTCCTGTGATATTTCTCTGCCTGATTTAGAAGATTTAATTGTTCATCTTCTAGATACGTCTTCCAATCTTGCCGTTTTTTTAGAAAATTATCCACCGGCGACCGAACTTTTCCAAGCGGAGGATTTCATAACCAAGTAAATCGTACATTTTTTTCGTTCGTAAATTCAAATTTAATATATGAAAAATAACTTCTTTTATACAAATTATTAATGAAAGGTTATAGTCGATTCGGGAAATAAATTAAGAGAGTTAAGTCATTCAGTTTGAAGAGCAAAAATTTAATATTTTAATAACTGCTCGGTTTTTCTTGTGTAGTTCTAAATTTTACACACATATTATGATGAGTTTTCAAAAAAGAAGAATAAGTTTCTACTAGAAAGAGAAATTTACAACTAAATACACAAATTTTCTACTAAAAAAAATGAATGTTCAACAGAATTGTTAATTTAAAAAAGAATCGAACCAAAAATGGAATAGTGAAATTTCTAGATAAAAAAATTAAATTTTTAACAATACAGTTCAACTTGCAAAAAAAAAAGCGAATTTTTAACTAAAAAAGATAAAATTTTCAACCAAAAATGTAATAGTTAAATTTCCTGTTAAAAAAAGTAGTTTTCAACAAACCAAAGTGAATTTTAAAGAAAATATTTAATATTTCAATTAAAAAATTCATTATAACAAAATAATTAATTAAAATAGTTAGATTTTTATTAAAAGAAATGAGTTTTACAAATAAAAAAAAATGTAAACAAAAATGAAATAGTTCAATTTTCAGATTAAAAAATAATTTTAAACCAATAAAGGAGGTTTGAACAAAATACTTGATTTTGCAACAAAAAATAATAGAATTTTCAAACAACAAATAAATGAATTTTCAAAGAAGAAGACGGGGTTTCTGCCAAAAGTTGAATTATTAACTTGAAAATAAATTTTTAACAGAAGAAAAAAAATATTTTTACCAAAATAATGAAATTTTTTAAAGTTCAATTTGTTAAACAAACTAGTTTGTTTTTATCCAAGTAAATGAATTTTACAAATCATAAAAAGAATTTTTAACCAAAAATAAATTAGTTCAATTTTAAGTTAAATAATTTTGAACCAAAAAAAGGATAAGATTAAGTCTCTACAAATAAGTCGAGTTTTCAACTAAAAAATTAATTTTTAACCAAAAAATAATATTTTTAACAAAGTAGCTAATTTTGAACCATTAAAATAATTTTTAAACCAAAACAAATAAATTTTCAAACAAGAACGATAATTTTCTAAGAGAAAAGTCGATTTTTAAACACATAGTTGAACTGTCAACTAAAAAGATCATTTTTCAAGGAAAGAAAACTAAATTTCTTTCAATTTCTTAAATTTTCAACTCAAAAATGATTCTTTAACCAAAATTATTAATTGTTGAACATCAAGATTAAGTTTCATCTTAAAGAGATAAATTTTCAATAATATAAATGAATTTTTATCCAAAAGATTCATTGTTAAACTAAAAGAAAAGATAATTTTTTAACTGAAAATAAAAAAAATATTAATTTTTTTAATTTTTTCATTTGAAAGTATGGTCCAGAATTTTGACATTTTTAATGGAAAAACTTGTTGCAACTTAAACCTTGTTGAAATACAAACTTTTTGTGCATACCAAAAAAATAACCTAAAATTGTTAAAAGTTATCAATCTTTTTTAGAATCTCAATTTTTGTTCAATATTATCAATTTTCTTTGAAATTCAAATACTTTTTATTAAAAATATCAATTTTAGACGGAAAAGATTTTTCTAATAAAAAATGATTGAAAGTTTCTGAATATTATTTAAATTAATAATTGAAAATCTTTTTTAAACCTGGATGATTTTAGTTGTGAATTGCCAATTTTTCACATTAAACGCTAATATAACCTAAAATTGTTTAACCTAATTTATTTTTAATGACAAATCCCATTGCAAAATACAAAAGTAATACAAAATTGTTAAAATATTCTAAATCTTGTTTAAATGAACCTTTAAATTCTAATATATATATAATTTTTTTCAAAACTGATTTTCCGCAAAAACGTTAATATAACCTGAAACTGTTCAAAAATTTAAAAAACTATGTAAACTATGTTTTTTTTTGTCCATTTAATAATAAAATACCATTTTTTTGGATAAAAGGCTAACATAATCTAAAATGATTAGACATTGTGAATCGCCTTTAAATATATTTTTTAAAATACCAGTTTCATATGAAAAACACGACAATAATAGAAATCATGATATAAATTTTTTTTTTTAAATAACAGTGTTTGGTGTAGAACGCTTACCTAACCTAAAATTGTTAAAAATTTAGGACCTTTAAAATCTGATGATTTTTGTTTAAAGAAAAACCATTTCCTGTGGAAATTTTAGAATAACCTGCAATTTTTCTAAAATTACAAAACTTATTTTTAGTATAATTATTTTTGTTGCGAGATATAATAACTTTTTGTGTATAAAGCAAACGTAAACTAACGTTGTTAAAAGTTGTGAATCTTTTTTAAAATAAAATATTTTTTATTATTCATACAATTTTCCAAACAAAAGCGCTAAGAGGATATAATAAAAAATGGTTTAAGGATTCT
>JAAAKG020133935.1:2459-24139 GCA_010014905.2 Druon quercuslanigerum | reverse complement strand
AATAATTTTTGTTTTTAAATAATAATTTTTGTATCTAATGCAAACATAACCTAAAATTGTTAAAAGTTGTGAATCTTTTTTAAAATCAAATATTTTTTATTATTCATACAATTTTCCAAACAAAAGCGCTAAGAGGATATAATAAAAAATGGTTTAAGGATTCTTAATATTATTAAAATCTAATGAATTTTATTTAAAAAAAAAGATTTCTCTTGAAAAACGTTAATATAACCTGTAATTGTTCTAAAATGGCAAATCTTGTTCCAGCTATAATAATTTTTGTTTTTAAATAATAATTTTTGTATCTAATGCAAACATAACCTAAAATTGTTAAAAGTTGTGAATCTTCATTGAAATCTAATCGTTTTATTTAA
This sequence comes from Druon quercuslanigerum, assembly GCA_010014905.2. Classification (NCBI taxonomy): domain Eukaryota; kingdom Metazoa; phylum Arthropoda; class Insecta; order Hymenoptera; family Cynipidae; genus Druon; species Druon quercuslanigerum. The sequence goes on along the minus strand of JAAAKG020133935.1, from coordinate 23,765 downwards.
AAATATCAACTTACGACGAAAAGCACTCAAATATTTCAATTTATTTCAAAGATTCTAAATTTTGCGCAAATCATAAGGATTTTGGTTTTAAAATTCTAATTTGGCTGTGAACACTCTATAATGTAATATAAAAATTCCTAAAAAAAATTATAAATCTTAAAAATCTAATATTTTTTGTTTAAAAACCCGGATTTCCTGTGAAGATCGTTAACGTAACGTGAAACCGTTCATAAATTGCGAATTTTGTTTAAAATATATTGGTTTTAAAACAACAGTTTTTGGTGTAAAACGTCTATACTTATTAAAAATACCAATTTCCGACGAAAAAAACGAACATAATCCAAAGTTGTAAAAGATTCTAAATCTCGTTTATATCATAATGTTTTGTTAGCTACAAATTTGTTGCGTTAGGCGTTAACGTACCTAAAATTGTTCAAATTCAAGATTTGTCTTTGAGGTAAATTTTTAAAAATTTAAAATACCAGTTTCTGATGAAAAACACTAATGTTTTCGAGATATTTCGAATAGAAAAATGTTACATACACCCGTACGGACATTTTTTGAAAGTTTGTTTTTTCGAGTTCAGAATTTAATCTTGGAATACAAATGATAGAATTTCAACTTCTTGCTAATAAAACTATCCATTTTTCCAAAATTTAAGTCGGACATTTTTCAATTTCAAAAATTCAACTCACGTCGAAGAGTCGTCTTTTTCGTTTAGAATGTATCTTTTTTATAATTTAAGTTAAATTACTTTTTGTTAGAAATGAATTTTTTTGGTTGAAGATTAATTTTTTTTAACTGTAAATTTAATTACTTCAGTTCAATGTTACTTTATCTTATTTAAAAAATTGATCTCTGCTTAAAAATAATTTTTTTTAATTTAAATTTTGGTTTAAAAATTATTATTTTTTGTTTGAGTATAAAATTTATCTTTTTTAGTAGAAATTGATATTCTTGGTTGAAAATTAATTTTTTTTTTAAAGAATTCGATTATTGCAGTTAAAGATTCATTATTTTAGTTAAATTTTGTTTACTGAAAGTTCAACTATTCAGTTTCTTTTTAATGATTTCACTTTTTTAATTGAAAATTCGTCTTTATTGATAGAAATTAATTTTTTTGGTTGAAGATTCATTTTTTTTGTAACAATTTCTATTATTTTAAAGATTCATCATTTTAGTTGAAAATTTTTCTTTTTGGTTTAAAATTCAATTATTCCAATTACATATTCCATCACTTTCTTTAAAAAAATGTAACTAGTTTTTTGAAAATAAGTTTCTCTCTTTTGTTAATAATTATATTTTTTTAACTAAAAATTTAACTATTCGAATTAAATAATCTATTGTTTTTAAGTCTTCTCATTTTAGATGACCATACTTCAACTAAAATGACTAATTTAGTTCAATATTCAACTATTTTGTTCAGAATTCATGTATTTTGTTAGAAAATATTTTTTTTTATAAAAAATTAATTTTGTTTGATAATTATTGTATTTGTGGTTTGAAAATTCATATTTTTGGTTAGAAATTTAACTTTCTGGTTAAATATCCACCATTTTAGTTGAAAATTCATCTCTTTGGTTACAAAAAATCTACTTAGTTAAAGATTAAATTATTTTGTTAACAATTCATCCTTCCAGATAAAAATCGTCTGTTCCAGTTGAAGATTCTTCATTTTAGTTGAAATTTATCATTTTTGTTGATAATTTGTTATTTTTTGTTGTCAAAATTAATTTTGTAACTGAAACTTTAACCATTCTGTTTAATATATTTATAACTAATCTTTTTAAGCTCAAAATTCAACTAGTAGGTTGAAAATTGTTCTTTTTTATTTGAAAATTCAAATTTTTGGTTAGGAATTCATGTGTTTGTTGTTAATAATTGTTGTTAATTAATATTTATTCCAGTAATATATTCATTATATTAGTTGAAAATTCATCTTTTTTTAAAAACTATTTGGTTAAAAGTTAAACTATTTTGTTAAAATTGTTATCCATGCAGATATAAATCGTCAGTTTCAGTTGAAGATTTATCGTGTTAGTTTGTTATGTTGTTTTAACATTTTGTCATGTTATTCATCATGAAATTAATTTTTTTTTCAATTAATATTTTTGGTTAAAAACTAGTTTTTAATATTCAAAATTCAATAATTAGGTTGAAAATTTCTCTATTTGATGAAGAATTCATTTATTTGTTAAAAAATCTTTTTTTTGTCGAAAGTTAATCTTCTTGTTTGTAAATTATTTTTATTTTCTTTGAAAATTCATCTTTCTGGTTGAAAATTCAGGTATTCCAGTTAAATGTGCATCATACTATTTAAAAATAAGTCTTTTTGTATTAAAAAACCACTTAGTTATAAGCTAAACTCATTTGTTAAAAATGCAACCTCTTGGATTAAAATTCATCCGTTCCAGTTGAAAATTCATCATTTTAATCAAAATTTTGTTCTTTTTTTGTAGAAAATTATTTTCTTACATACACTATTGCTTCATAAATAATTTTCTCGTTTGAAAATTCATCTTTTTGGTTGAAAAAAGCTACTTGGTGGAAAGTTGAACTTTTTTTGTAAAATATTCAACCTTTTTGATTAAAATTCATCTCTTTCGGTTGAAGATTTATTTTAGTTGAGAATTCAACACTGGTTGATATTTCGTGTCTTTAGAAAATGAGTTTATTTGGTAATAAAATCAATTTTTTAAATTTAAACTTTAACTATTATAAGTTTGGTTGAAAACTGGTCTTTTTATGTTAAAAAATTAAGAGTTTGGTTAAAAATTCATATTTTTTAGATGAAAAAACTCAACTATTTGGCTGAGAATTTATATATTTTGTTAAAAAATCGCATGTTTTTGTAAAAAGTGACTCGTTTAAATTGAATTTAATTTAGAAGCGAAATTAATTTTACCTTAATATGCTTTCTAAATTAAACATATTAATTGAACCCCTGTAAACTAAAAAAGCGTTATTTAGAATAAACTAGATAAATTGTAAGCATTTTCCCAGTTGATTTTTTAAAGAAAATTTGAGTAGACACCTTGTAAATTTATAATTAATTTCAAAACTTAATCCAGCATCCCAAAATTTAGTATTAATTTCGTATGTATTCTGAAATTACTAGATAAAAAGAAAGCTCGGTTATAATTTGCGTGAAAACTAAGTTAAAAAATCGATTTTTACAGAATAGTGTCTGTTTATGCGAACACCATACCTGAAATGTACAAAAAGCTGAATTCCTTCGCACTTCAGGACGAAACGATGCCAAAATACATCGAATTGCGATACCGACTTGATGTTAGTAGAGTTGAAATTTTGAAACTTTACAGAACAATTGTTTATAAAAATATAGGAGATATTTTAGATAAAAGGTACATTTATTTCTATTTATGGATGTTTTTTTATGATTGTACGTGGAAATGTGATAAAAATATATAATAATTCTAGAAACACAGCGTCTGAAACCGATGTGAAAATTCAGGCAGAAAACTACTTGGACCTCATTTCTCACGCAATTGCGGAAAAGGAATTCATAACAGATTATCATCGATTTTATCCCGTCGATGTCGACCTGGAAATTCTCTCACAAGTTTGCCCCGAAGTGTATCCTTTCATTTTTCGGAAAATTACCTAAAAGCATTCAAATCTCCCGCCATAATTACCCAAACACACACTTGAACATAACCTCATTCCTCTGTTAATTTCACAGGGTATTTAGCGACGTTGAAAACCTTTAAAACCTGAAATTCCCATTAAATTTTGTTTGTAAACTTTGAAGTCCTGGAAATCTCCTTGAACTTCTCACGAGAACCTTGAATTTGACTTTTTATTTTGCTTTTAAAACAGTTTTCCAGATTTACAGATTTTAAAAGGTTGCAAAATAATTATAAAGGTTTTAAAATATGTCAAAGTTTTTATAATATTTAAAAAGATTTTTAATATTTCAAAAAAAGTTCAAAGATTTCAAAATCTTAAAAAAGATTCAAGGATATGAAAAAAGCGCGTGGACAAGATTTTTTTTAAAGATTTCACAAAGATTTTGAATATTCCAAAAAGATTGTAAAACTTTCAGAAGATTTCAAGGATTTAAAATATTTACAAGATTTTAAACGAAGATTAAAGAGAGATTTCACAAATATTTCAAAGCGTTTATAAAGATCTCAAAACATTTCACAAAGACTTAAAGGATTTCAAAGATTTTACCAAAGTTTAAAAATATTTTAAAAGATTTCAAATGAACACAACACATTTCACAAACAGATTAAAGAAAGATTTAACAAAGATTTCAAATATTTCACCAAAGTTGTTAAATATTTCGAAAGATTTCGCAAAAATTTCAATTGAATGCAAAAAACTCAAAAAGATTTCCTAAAAATTTCATGAAGATTTCATAATTATTATAAAGATTTTGCAATGATTTCGAAAATTTCACGAAGATTTAAAAGATTTATAAAAGAGTATAGTAAATCAGATTTCTAAAATTTCAGAACATTTAAAAGATTTCCAATGATTTCCAATTTTTTTAATAAGATTTCAAAATATTTAACGAATATTTCAAAAGATTTCACAAAGAGTTCAAATATTTGAAAGATTTTGAATAAATAAAAAAGATTTCACAAATATTTCAAAGATTTCCTAAAAATGTTATAAAATTTTAAACCATTTAAAAGATTTAAAACGATTTCACAAATGTTCCAAAGATTTAAAATAAATGATTTTAAATGAATAAAAAAATTTACAAATATTTAAAAGGATTCCTAAACATTGCATTATTTTAGAAGATTTCAAAAAGTTTCACAAATATTTAAAAGAGTTCCTAAAAATTTCAAAATTTAAAATATTTTAAGGATATTAAATGAATAAAAAATATTTCACAGAGATTTCATCAATTTCAAATATTTTAAAGGATTTCAAATGATTCAAAAGGTTTCAAGAATTTTGAAAAGATTTCAGAAAGATTTCAATTGAATGCAAAAGACTCAGTAAGATTTCCTAAAAACTTCATGAAGATTTTAAAACATTATAAAGATTTCGTAAAGATTTCTAAGACTTTAGAACATTTAAAAGATTTGCAATAATTAAAAATTTGTTTAGAAGATTTTAAAAGATTTTAAAGATTGAAAAAGTTTTGATGATTTTAAATTAATAAAAAGATTTCACAAATATTTCAAAGATTGCATACAAATTTCATAAAGATTTCAATACATTTTAAAGATTTTAAACAATTTCAAGTTTGTTTAAAAGATTTCAAAAGATTTCAAGGATTTCAAAGATTTTACTGAAAAATTTTCAGAGGATTTCAAAGATTGTAAAAAGGGAATAAATAAGGTGAAGAGTAAATAAGATTTCTGAGATTTCAGAACATTCAAAAGATTTGCAATAATTAAATTTTTTTTGCAGATTTCAAAAAATTTTCATTGATTTCAAAATTTTGTTATAAGATTTCAAAATATTTAACAAAGATTTCAAATATTTTAATGATTTTAATTGAATTAAAAAGATTTCACAAATATTTAAGATTTCCTAAAAATTTCATAAAGATTTCGAAACATTTAAAGTTTTATTAGAAGATTTCAAAAGATTTCAGAAAGATTTTGAAAATTGTATAAAATTTTAAAAGGGTAAAGTAAATCATATTTCTCAGATTTTAGAAAATTTCAAAGATTTAACAAGGATTTCAAATATTTTAAAGATCTCTAAATGAATAAAAAAGATTTCACAAATATTTCAAAGATTTTCTAAAAATGTCATAAAATTTTAAAACATTTGAAAGATTTAAAATATCTAAATGATTTTAAATTAATACAAAAAATTTACAAACATTTAAAAGGTTTCCTAAAAATTGCATGAAGAATTGAAAACATTTTAAAGATTTTAAACGTTTTCCAGTTTGTTTAGAAGATTTCAAAAGATTTCACAAATATTTCAGAGTTCCTAAAAATTTCAAAATTTAAACTATTTTAGGGATTTTAAATGAATAAAAATATTTCACAAATATTTCAATAAGAATAAAAGAATAAAAGAACAAAAAGATTAGAAAGATTTCAAAGGATTTCAAATATTTTAAAAAATTTCCAAATTGTTTAGAATACTTAAAAATATTTCACAAAGATTTCCAATATTTCATTGATTTCAAATTATTCAAAAGGTTTCAAGAATTTTAAGAAGTTTTAACAAGATTTCAATGATTTTAAACGAACACAACAATTTTCGCAAGCAAAGATTAAAGAAAGCAAAGATTTTATAAAGCTTTAAAAATATTTCTAAAGATTTCACGAAGACGACTTATGTTTGCAAAAAAACAACCATTTTTTTATTAATGATTCTGCTTTCTTTAGAAATTTTTACAAAAAAGGAGACCTGGGAATAGTTGATTTCTTGATCTGGAAAACCTGAAAAAGACTTTGGATTTTTTTTGTAAAAAAGCGCTGGACATTTTAGGACATTTTTTCAAAAGAATTTGACCTTAATGGAATTTCAGAGATTCGATAAAGCGAGATTTTATTCTACAATCGATATACGCGATGATTATTGAAGATAAGGTTGTAAATAGTGGTTATAAAGAAGCCGTGGCTGGAACTAGCGGTGTGAGAATAAACCTGCCACCCTTGGAAAATGAAGTTTTGAGTGCTGGCGAACCTCCGAAGAGTAAAAAACCCACGGAGGAGGAATTAATTCGCCTCATGTCGGAGGTGAAAGAAATTCTTTGCCATTTGGGAGAAGGTTTTATTGAGGTAATTCGTACAATTTTAATCAATTTACACGCAAATAGATTTATTCAGGGCAGCCACATAGTCACTTCAGTAATTTTGAGTAACAAAAAGACACAAAAAAGAAAATTTAATTTATTTATTTCTGAAAATGCTATTGAATATTCACACTAGGGAGGTAAAAAAATTGTTTGTCCGCGAATTTTCATGCTTTTCGCCCCCAATGTTTGAATCGGAAAAAATCCTGTTTTGTTTATTAGAAAAAATTTTATGTAGAGGGAAAAACTAAAGAATTTTTTTAATCAAGTTTCGCGGTATCCCTGCTATAACTATTCTAATGAGTATTTTATTTCTTTTCCTAGGCCCCATTCTTGAATACTAACACGCTCACTTATATCTTTTATACTTCGACTATATGTCCTGCACTGGCTCTGCCTCTTTTTTTACTCTTTCTGCTGTTTTTCCGCTCCATTGAAAATTTTTATTAAGCCGGTTCTTGAACTCTTGTAGATTACTGTCCTCCATCCAGGTCACTTAAAGTATTACTAGATCACATTCCTCCCAAAAATCTGACGTATCCAGTAATTTTTTACCTCCAGCTATGTTCCAAGTAATTCCTCTAATAATTCTGAAATTATTCTTTCCAGACTCTCCAATTTTTTGGAAAAACTGGTCCATTCTGAAAGGGCTTGTCTTCCACCACTATCTATCTATCCAACTTTGGACCAATTTTGTCATCGTCTATCCTTATTTTCGTTCCTGGCAGTCTGCTCTTCTTCCCCATTAATCTTCGTTTGGCTATCCAGAACTGCATTTTAATCAGTTGGCTCTGTCCATCCCTCCGCAGTGCATCTTCCTTTTCTCTTGATTCAGCAACTGGCTCACTATTCGTCTCATCTTCCCCCCTCTACAACACCCCATTTTCTGTTGATTGTAACGCTGTTTTCAGCAATTCTGCCACCCTTGCTTCACTAATCCTTAATTGCTGTGTTAGGTTTGCAATTTCTTGTAACCATTCAATCTCTCTCTCCTTTTCCGCAAATATAACTTCCTGCTTTTCCTCATTCTCTGCTATCAGTCTTTGAAACTCATTTGATTGTTCCTCGTACTTATTTAGTACTTGAAAGATCTCCAGGTTTCCCTTATTTTCACCAGATATCAATTGATTTTTGAATCCCCGAATCAAGAGTTTTTAAAGGGAATTCGCTGTTTGTACTTAACGTATCATTACTCTCTTCGTTTAAAACCCCTTGTTTCCCGCATTCAAAACAAAAGACTCCATGCATTTTACACGAAGGATATTTTTCTCCTTTACTTCTTTTCTTGGCCTCTCTCTCGCTTTTTTCTCCGCTGTTGTCACCGTTTCCATCTGACTTTCATACTCCGACTCTGCTTCCTAGACCGGTGCTGCCCTCTTATTGTCCTAATTGTGCAAATTTATCCCGCTTATATTTGTCATATTGAACCTAACCTAGAGAGATGATGTCCACTTTTTCTTTTGAATTTTTACACATTTCCCATGAACAGAAACCTTCTTTTTTTTCTTTGGAGAGTTTCTTAGCACTAGGTCCTCTTGCCGGTAGCAGCGAGACCCATCCAGCTATAGCATCTATACGAATTCATATGGAGTTGTAGTCAAGTTGATGGTTAGGTACAAGCTTTGTAGTAGATAGATGGAGTAGCGGTAGAGTAAGCTTAAGTTTAAGCGGTAGTATAAATTGTGAAGAGTAAGCATGTAGTAATCAATAGTTCGTGGGGTTCGCAAGCCGTTTAAAGTGTGAGATTTTAAGCATAGAGAGAAATACGTGAATGTTAAAAATAGTGAAAAAAGGAGGAAAGAAGAAAACAAATTGATAAGATATAGATATAGACTACTCTAAACACACAAGCCACCGTTTTTAAGAAACTGTATAAATAATTGAATAGGATGGCTCTTTGGGTTACACAAAAAAGTCTCAACGCAGAAAGGAGGATACTTTTTTGATTTAATGAGTGATTTCTCAAGCATTTGCCGTTGGTCTTGAAATCGAGGGCAAGCCCAAACAACATGGGTAATGTCGTCAGTTTCATCTTCGCAGGGACATAAGAAGGAGTCAGGAAAGTTGGCTCTGGCAAGGCTATCTGCTAGGGCGTAGTGATTACTTCTTAGGCGTGATATGTTCACCATATCACGTCTGCGTAAATTGGTATTAAAAAGCAAGGTTTAGGGGATTCGGTGAAGTTAAGTTTAAAGTAGTGGAGGCCTATATTTCTATTTTTACTCTCACTCATTAGGAATATATTAAAGGTTTTTACAAGTTGAGTGGAGATTAGTTCAAAGAGGTCTGTAGGAGGGATTCTGTCACCAAAAGAAGAGAATCCGTGTAAAATAGTTTTGCAAGTTTGTTTGCAAGCACATTACCAAAGATTCCTTTATGACCAGGAATCCTGTAAAAGTAAAATAATATGTTTTTAGATTTAGCTATATGGAGGAGGTTTCTAATTTTATAGATGTAGAAGGAGTTACATTTCAGGTTGTTGAAGTTAAGACAGACAGAAAAAATACTTCGGGAGCCAGAACAGATAACGGATGGGGATACTTTCCCACTTAGTATGGTATCAAGGGTCTCACAAATAGCAATCGCTTCAGCTGTAAAAATAGAGGCTAGGTAGAAAAGTTTATGTTTATTAAAAATCTGAATGGGAGGGGCAAGTGATGCAGATTCCTGTGTGTTGGGTTGATTTTTTTTTGAGCCGCCTGTAAAGAAGATAAAGTCATCTTTATGGTTGTTTTGTATGAAGTTCCTAAATTCTAAATTTAGTTGAGAACTTTTTAGTAGTTTTTAGATTAAGTAGCGTAGATTAAGTTTGTCCTTTTCTTGTGTACACTGGTCTAAATGGTAGAGTAGTTGGAACAGAGGGTGGTTTTCAGTTGAAAAGATTTTTAGTATAAATTTTCTGTTGAGATATTTTATGCGAAAAAATAGAGGTGGTTTTTTCAGCTCCGCAAACATTACTGGTATAGGGGTGGATATACGGAAACCTAGGATCAGTCTCAAAACTTTATTTTGTAGTTTGAAAATTTTATCGAACATTTTGCTGTGGTAAATAGAGAAGGCTTGCCAGCTATACCCTAAAATACTTCTAATTAGAGAGTGGTGGAACATGCTTAAGGCTCTCGGCCCTGAACCCCACCAAGTCCCTCTGAAAAAGTTGATAATGTTGATAATTGATTCTAGTCGTAGAATGAGAGATTGGAAGTGGGATTCCCAAGTGAGGTGGCAGTCGAAGATATTGCCCAGGAGTTTAGTTTCAAGTACAGGGAGGATAATTTGGTTGTCTAGTGTAAGATATGCGTCAAGTGGGAGTGATTCTTTTTGGGTGAATATCATCAGTTTGGATTTATTGATAGAGATGTTTAAGCCTTTGAATTTTAGGAAATTTTTGAGAAAATCCAAACTTTCTTGCAAGTTGTAGATGCATTTGCATATATCACCTGAGGTGAAATAAATAAGAATGCCATCTGCATATTGCAAAATTTTGTAGAGTGGGTGGAGATGATTAGGTAAGTCTAACATATAAATGTTATAAAGAACAGGGCTCGATACACAGCATTGAGGGAGGCCCCTACTGAATTTATGTGGCCCTACGTTTTTATTGTTGACTCTGAAGAATACTTCTTAATCTGAGGGGAGATTTTTAAAGAATTTGCAATATTTCCGTGGGACACCCAAATTGTTCATGTCATTGATTAGAATATCAGGGATGACTCTATCATAAGCTACTTCAACGTCCAGAAATGAGACTGCTGTGTATGAGTTATTAACAAATGCTGTGTGTACTTCGGTAGAAAAAATATCAAGGCTGTCAGCACAGGATCTATTCTTACGGAATCTAAACTGAGAAGAAGGAAGAGTCAGAGAGTTCTCAAGATACCATTTCAGTCAGTTAACTATTAGTCTTTCCATGAGTGTCAGAAAGCAGGATGACAATGCAATAGGAGGGAATTTTTCCGAATTGGGTTTTCCGATTAGGAATACTAACAATTTGTTCCAGTGATCTGGAAAGAAACCTCCATCCACTATTAGGTTATATGTGTTTAGTAAATGTGTTAGAGTATTTTCTGGAAGGTTTTGATTAATCTGAAAGTTGATTTTATCTATTCTTGGGAAGGACGTGCCTTTAGTGGTGGCAATGGCAAGATCTAACTTTTGAATATTGAAGGGTTCACTCGGTAATTTAGAGACAATAGGGTTAGGAATGCCATCGGAGTTGGGTGTAGCTTGGACAGCAGGCGAGTCCGGTAGAGAGGGGGCGGGGGTAGGTCTGAGGGGGATGAACTGTAGTGACAAAATTTGTCTATGAATTTTTCCATCTTTTTTACCGTTTCTTGATTAACCGCGGAATTCTAGGGAGAAGGGTTAGTGAGAAGTCTGTGTCGAAAACCGCAAATCTTATTCCAGATATCTGAGATTCGGGAAGTTGAAGTAATGGATTCACAAAATGCTCTCCAGCCGGAGGTTTTTTTTTGTGAAGGTTTTTGTGACTTCAGCTTCGAATTGTTGAAGGTCTAGGAAATTTTTGAAGCTCCTCTTAATCTCTCCAGCCTCGAGCAATCCTCGTACCACCACCGCGGAGAATATGGATAATCACGTTTTGAGACATTGTGAATTTTAGGACCGGCTATGTGAAAGGCGTTATCAATCGTTTCAAACAGATCATAATATGCTTGAAGAGCTGAGAAAGGGTTACTGTTATTTTGGTTAAAATTAAAGTAAGTTTTTTCTAAGGTTTCCTAAAAAAACCCAGGAAACTTTTTTTAAGTTATACTTGTGCAAAAAGAATTCATAATATGAGCAAGAGATTCCAATAGTAGTTGAAATAGGAAAGTGATCACTACCCATCATATCCCAATCTACCTTCCAGCAACATGAAGGCTCAAGGCTACCAGATACCAGGGAGAGATCGATAGCAGATTTAGATTGATTGGACCTAGAAAAGCGAGTGGGAGATCCGTCATTTAGAATAATGAGGTTGGAAGCTAGAAGGGAGAAGGAAAATTTGAGAAGTTGAAATGAGGTGCAGATGAATTCTGAGAGGATTTTAAGTGAGCAGCGATGGCAGAGTCAATATTTTGGGATCCCTTGGGGGGACGCTTTTTCCCTTTTCTAAAGAAAGGCTGCTTTGTTGATACTGATATTATGTAGTGCAGAAATTCTGCGAATTTCCTTCTCATAAGCGTATAAAGGGCATTGTTTTTCAATAGCCCAATGTGTGCCTTTATAGTTAATGCAAAGGGGAAATGAAGTTCTATTAGAGCAGTTTTGGTCTTCATGGGAGTTTTCCCCACAGAATAGGCATCTAGGGTTTTTGCATTGGGCATTCACGTGGCCATGTCTAGCACAGCCGTAGCAGAGTTTTTAAGGAAGGATAAAAAGGAGAGACGTTATAAAGGGTGTAAAAAAATTTGATATCCTGGGGAAGGAGATGCCAGTCAAAAGTGACCAAGACGGTTTTTAAAGGAACCAGGTTAACTTTTTTGTCCTTCGATAATCTGGAGGCATCTAGAATGGGAATTGGAGAGATAGCATTAGCTTTCAGCTCGTCGATCGTGAGGTCTGTAGGAATTCCCTTAATGATTCGAATACGAGAGACCCTCTAGTTGGGAATAGATGCGCTAAGCCTGAGGCATATATTATGCAGGTAATCAGCTATGCGGTTGGCATCTTCACCTGAGTTGCATAAGTAGGGGCCTCTATTAGAGCGGCAATACCTATTTTTGAGTCTGGGCGACCGAAAGGAGTTTGGGGTTGAATTAGACTCGGTGTGTATGACCTTGGTGGTGAGGGAGTTGCTACTTTCTTTAATTTCATGGCCCTTTTTTTTGTATCAAAACTCCTTTTAACAGCAAGAGCTGATTAAGGGTCTCCTGGTTTAGAAAATAAGTTTCATTAGTTTCAATGCTCTCATCAATTATGGTATTGAGGTTATGAAGTTTAGGGATTCCAGTCTGCTTGGAGTTAAATTCAGCTTGAAGGCCTTCTATGTCCAAGTTCAACACATCCTGATTGATTTCACCATCAGCAATGCCCTCGTCAACAGACCCCATGCTCCGAAAAACACGCAGGCCGCAAGCGGCGGGCACAACAGTGAAACCCCCACCTGAACTTTGTGAGAATATAATTGGATCCAGGGAAAACCAAGACAGGCCTATGGTAGAGAAAGCTTCCTTTCTTCAAAATTAAGTCAGCAGGATACTTCATTTCTTATCACCGGCACCTTTTCGAGAAAACAAACTTTGACAACCTCCCGGAATACACTTCTAGGTCAAGTCTTCTTCGACATTTCTTGGATGGAAGACTTCTTACCAGAATCCAACAGAAACCTCTTTAGTTTAGAACTTACACGCCACCCCACCTAAGTTTAATTAGTAATAATTAACGATTCTTTCGCCGCGAATTCTCCCTGCGTCCACCTTGAGTACGCCCAAGATGGCCTCAACCTTGGTTGAAGATGCATCATTTTAGTTGAAAATTTAACTATTATTTGAAAATTCTTCTTTCTTATGTGAAGATTAATTGTATTAATATTAACGATAAATTTAACTTTTCCATTCTTGTTCGAAAATTTATATTTTTTTGTAGAAAATTTAACTTTTTTTTCTTTTTGTGTTCCACATTTTTTCACTTTTTGTCTTAAATTAGTAACTTTTTCCACTTTTTCAAAACAACGTTAGGCTATACAGCTCTGGTTATTTATGAAAATGTTAATTTGGCGCGACAATTTCGCTGTGACTCGCGGGAAATTTGAATTGACATAATATTTAAACAATATTTCAATTTGCAGAAGTGTTTGAAACATTATAATTACGATAGTGCGATGGTGATCAATGCTATTCTGGAAGATACATTGCCTCCAGATTTGAAAGAAGTAGACATTTCTTTACCGCACATTCCGCCTGATCCAGAGGTAAAAATTTACTGAAATAATTGTTTTTGTCTGATAAATAAATGAATCATTGATCAATTAGTTATTTAAAAATAGGAAGCTTCGGCTGAAGTTGATTTAGCGATAGGAGGTCAAAGACTGAACGTTTTCGACAATGATGAGTTCGATATTATGACGAATGATAAAATCGATACTACGAAAGTTCACAAAGGAAAAAGGTATTCGATTTTTTTAACGTTTTCGACATTTCTAAATATTTGTTCAAATACGGACTGCACTTGTAGTTTTTAATTTTTAAATTAAAAATACTAATGTTAAGGTTGTTTAATTCTTAAGGCTTGAATTTGATCATTTTTATTTTCAAGTCTCTAAATGTTCAATTGTTTAATTGAAAACTTTATAAATATTAACAATGACAATTTTTTAATGCTTATTTTAACTCTCAATAAATAACTTTTTTCCCTTTTAAAGAATTTAGAATTCGTTACTAAAGTGTACGACATTTTTTGTTTTTATATTTAAATTTCTCAAAATTGTATAATTTAGACGTTAAGGCCAACTATTTTGAAATGTTACCGATTTTATAAAATAAAATTTTGTTTAAATCAGTGTCTTCAAATGAATATTTATTATATTAACTTATATGATTTAATTAAAAATTCATGTATTGTAGAAAATGTACCTATTTTGTGGATTTTTTTAAAATTAATTTATTAACTTTATACTATTTTGGTTGAAAATTTAACTATTTTGTTGAAATTTGTCTTTTTTAAATTATTATTATACTGAAAATAGAGCTATTTAATTTTTGGTCGCATATTTATCTGTTTCGTTCGAAATTCGACCACTTGGTTAAAAAATCTTTTTTAGGTTTGACGATTCATCATTTTTTTAAATGAAAATTTATTTCTATAGTGAAAAAGTGAACAATATTGTTAAAAATTTGTTTTTTTCCTACTTGAAAATGTTCCTTTTTTAGTTAAAAATTGAACAATTCGGTTGAAAATTCACATTTTTGTGGTAGAAAATTCATCTTGTATGCAAATTTTTCTAATTTGGTAATCATGAAAAATCCTCTTTATACAAGTTAATAAAAAAATTAAGTGTTGCCCGATGCAATGGGTTTAATGGTTTAAATTCCTAAGTTAAAATACTTTTCAGGAAAAGCAAGTATAAAAACATAAATGAAATGTTGAACGACAAATCGGAAACAAAAGCAGTCGAGCACATTTTCAGTAAATATAATCTCGTTTCATATGAGTATGATGATGAGTATGACGATACTTACGACAGTCACGATATTGGGGAAAGTGCTCAGGACGACGCTTTAGAAATGGACAGACCTTTCACAACCCCCAGGGTATGTATTTTTATTTAAATAAACTAGAACATTATCAATACATTTATTAATCATTTATAATTAATTCTGTATTTAATTAAATATTTTTTGTTTTAATACCTTTAATGCCTTTTTTTTTTAAATCAGATCATTTTCAAACATTTTTCTTATTTTTACAGTCACATTTTTTTGATAATGTTCAATAGTAAGGAAAATGTGACATTTTTTTGCATTATAAAACTGAGAAAAATTCAAGAACTACAATATAAAAATGCAAATTTATTCTACACATAATATATTGTACGCAACGTATACTGATCCTATTTTTCCTACGCTAAATATTTTCTACACAAAATATTTCCAACACAGAATTTAATACTGTTATATTTTTTCTAAACAGAATATTTCCTACACAGAATTTAATATTGTCCATTAATTTTTTTTTTTCCTACGCAAAATATTTCCTGCACAGAATTAATTATTGCTTAAAACTATTATATTTTTCCTCTAAAAAATATTTTCTATGCAGAATATGTCTTCAGAAATAAATCCTGTGCACATCTGATTTCAATATTTAAAATATTTGTGTATTTTTGTAGTGAGACTCTTTTCGCAAGTTCTTGTAAGAAATTAAAACTAATAAAATACAACAAAATAAATAATAATTTATTATGTCAAATTATGTAAAATTATGTAACTTTCATGCTAAAGAGGGTATGTTTTTAAATTTTCTAAACATGTATTATTTCTCTTTGATAAGTGACCAGTTTCCAATTTACTTTTAACTTATTTTCAATTGTTTAAACAATTTTTGTTACCTGTAAATCGTGAAAAGTTGTTATTTTTGTGATAATTGATACAGTGGATGAATCTCAAGGATGATAGTTCTTGTTTAATAAATTTGGTAATTATTTAAACAATTTTTATCCTGTGAATCGTAAAATTTTATTATTTTTCTAAGATTCATGACACATTCACCGACAGTTAAAAGTAATTGTTCTATGTTTTAAGATATTTACCCATTCGTCAAGCAATTTTCATTTCTGTCTCCAGTTTTTTTATCCTGTAAATTGAGAAAAGTTATGATTTTCTAAAACTAATGTCGGCGATAAGGAATGTCAAGAGTGATATTTTTTGTCATAGACAATTTGCGATGATTAAAAAAATTAATAATACTTGCTTCTTTTTATAAGAAAATTGGAGAAAATTCTAGTGTTTTTAAATCTCTGGCATTATATATTTCGCTTAGTAAACAGTGTTACGTTTTATCAATGAAACCGATCTAAAAAAATAACTATGAATAACGTAACTAAAATAAATTGTTTAAAAAATGATTTTAAAATTTTTTTCAAGTTCTGAATTTAGATAGTACTGCACAATAAGTTAAATAATGTATGAAATACAAAGAAAATAGGATTTCCTCTACCTTTCTTAATAAAACGCGCCAATGAATTATAATTAATTGTTTAAATAATTTCAAACGGTCTCTCACTCAAAATATGACTCTTAGCATTCATTAAATACGTTATCCATTTCACACAGCAATATTTTTTGAAGATTTATAGGAGAAAAAATTGCATGGACAAATGAAAATTGTGTAAATAATGGCCAAGTATCGTTAGAAAAATATATTACTTTCAACATTAGTTAATTGTGTAATCAGTTCCGGGGAATGAAAAACTTTTATGAATGAAAATAAAAAAATTGCTTGAAGAAATAAAGTTTACTTAAATAAATACGAAAATTGTTTAAATTTATTTTTGTTTTAATTTGTTCAAGTTCATCAAACGTATCAATAATCCTGAAAAATAATAACTTAACGTTTTACAGGCGGAAAAAATTTTTTTGACAAATAATAATTGCTTAAACAACTCAAAATTAGTGAGAAAATACTTGGAAACTTGTCGCTCATCGAGTAAAAATAATTTATGTGTAGAAAATATTTTATTTACTGTTTTAATTATGTTTTGTAGAATATATTTTGTATAGGAAAAAGATTGGACATAATATTTGTGTAACTTTATTGTTAAATAACAGTCAACATTATATTTATACATTAAATGAAAAAAGCATTATTTTATATGTTTGTTTCATTATTTACATTTAAATAATAATTTTGAAAAGAAAAACTTACTACAACCAGTTATTTTGGGCTAGTTATTTTTTTTAGAAATTCATTCAAATTGATTGTTTTTTTTAGAAAGAAAAACGCAAAAATTAGGAATTTACAGAGTTTAAAAACCCTTTTTTAGTTCAGAATTCAACTATTTTGTTGAATTTTGTTACTGTAAATTAATTTTTTTTTAACTGAAAATTTAACTATTCCATTTCTTGTTAAATATTTATCTTCTTTAGATGAAAATTCAACTATTTGGTTGAAAATTACTTGATTTTGTTTGAAAATTTGTCTTATGCGGTAGAATATTAATCTTATTGGTGATTAATTCGGTTTTTGAGTTGAAACTTCATTGCTTTGCTTAAAAATTTAACTATTAGACTGAAATTCCTATAAAAATTCAATATTTGTTGGAAAACTCGTGTATTTTGGTAACAATTCATCTTATTTCATATAGACTTAACTGTGTTGGTAGAAAATTGGACTATTAGTTTGAATTTTCCTTTAAAATTTCCAAATTTGGTTCGAAATGAATTTATTTTGTTAAAAAAAACAATGTTGAAAATTATTTTTTTTCTACTGAAAGTTACTTTTTTGACTGAAAATTTAAATATACTATTTTTAGTCCAAAGTTTATCCTTTTCCATACAAATTTAATCTTCTTGGTTGAAAAACCATCTATTATGTTCAAAATTTGTCTTTTTTCATGTAGAAAATTTACCTTTTGGGTTGCAGATTCAACTGTTGGGTTAAAAACGCATTTTTTTAGGTTGAAAATTCATCATTTAAATTAATTTTTTTTTGACAAAAAGTGTAGATTTTCGACTTTTACTACTTTTGTTTTGTAGAAAACTCGTCTTTTTGGGTTGAAAATTTAATTAATTCGGTATAAATTGCATTTTTTTGGCCTTAAATTTCGATGAAATCTTTTTCGTTATGGATTTATCAATTTTTTGGTTGAAATTATCTGCATTTTGTTAAAACTTGGTCTTTTTTGGTAGAATGTTAATTTTATTATTGACTAATTCATCGTTTTGGTTGGAAATTATTTTTTTTAGTTAAAATGTAACTGTTAGTTTGAAAATTCCTTTAAAAATTCAAAATTTGATTGAAAATTTCTTTATTTTATTGAAAATTCATGCTTTTCAGTAAAAAAATTTAATATTTTTGGTTGACAATTTGTTCCTTTCATTAAAAGTGAGTTTCTTAAAATTGTAATTAATTTTTTTAACTAAAAATGTCTTGTGTTCCATTTTTTGTTTAAATTGGATCTTTTTTGATAGACTATAAATCTTCTTGGTTGAAAATTCATCTGTTTGTTCCGCAGTTTATCTATATTCTTGAAAATTCATCTTCTCTCAGTAGAAAATTCACCTTTCAGGTTAAAAATTCAACTATTCGGTTAAAAATTTAGTTTTTTGTTTGTTGAGGATTTATTATTTTCAATGAAAATTAACTTCATTCTCTCTAATTAATCTTTTTTTTGGTGAAAATAAAGTTATTTTAAATGAAAATGTAACTGTTCTATGTTTGGGTGGACATTTATCTTCTTGACTCAACAAATTCAAGATTTTATTGAAAATTCATGTAATATATTAAAAATTAATATTCCTCAGAAGAAAATGAAATTATTTGTTAAAAATTGACTTTTTGTTTAGAAAATTCTGCTTTTGTGTTGCGAATTCAACTAATGGGTTAAAAATTCATTCTTTTCTCGAACAAAATCAATTTTTTTGACTAAAAATGTAGTTATTCCATCGTTATTCCATCAATTTTTGTTCGATAAATTGATATTTCTTAGTTAAAAATTCGTCTCTTTAGTTGCACATTGATTTTAATAACTCAAGACTTAATTATTTAAGTTTTGGTTGACAATTAATCTTTTTCAGTAAACTTTTTTTCTTAAAATTCAACTATTTAAGTGGAAGATTCATTGTTTTAATTGAAAACTCATTTTTTGTTTAAGATTTAATTATTACAGTTGAGTATTCATCATTGTAATTGAAAATGCATCTCTTAAGGTAAAAATTAATTTTTCTACTAAAAGTGTAAATATTCCATTTTCTGTTAAAAATTCCTTTTTTTGCTATTTAAAAATTTAACTTTTTCGTTGAAAATTTATCTTAATTGATTGAAAATTCCACTATTTCCTTAACATTGATGTACATTGTTGAAAAATGTTTTTTTAGTAGAAAAATGTTTTTTTTGGTAGAAAATTAATGTTTTTCTTTGAAAATTCATTTCTTTACATAAAAATTCAACTATTTCAGTTAAATTTTTATAAACTTCACTAAAAATATGGAATATGTTACTTTTAGCTGACTGGGAAAATTGAAACAACTTTTATCTTACGAATTAATTTTTATTACAAAATTCCAGGTTCTACTCAGAAAGGAAAAAGTCGAGGAAGCTTTTGAGGAAGAGGAAGATTTCGATGATAGTCCTGAACAGGGAAATAGAGATAATTTTGTACAAAATCCAGCAGAGTTGCGAGAAAAAGCGGAACAACGAAGGCTTTCGAGGCGGGGAGCGAAAGGTCCTCCGCAACGCGATGTTGTTGGTAAGTTTAAAAACCAGCCTTTTTTTATTTCTACTTTAAAATAAAATCCAAGGGGAAAAAAATATAATTTTTTGATATAAAAATGTAAACATTTAGGAAGTTTAAGGATGATTCAACTCAAAAAATTATTATTTTTATGGCTATAACGATTTCTGAAGTGTGAATTATATGTATAAAGTATAAAAGTAGTGAAATTAGTTGTGAAATAATTTTTTATTATATTTGTTAAAATTTGAGGAGAATAATTCTTTATCTTTTTTAATTATAAAATCTTAATTTTCAAGCGTAAATTTTTCATTTTAAGCATTTTAAAATGTAGTCTTGGAAGACCTAAACAATTGAAAATTAAAAGAGTTTGAAATTGTAAGTTGTTGACAAAACAATATTTTTATTAGATCAACTGTAAATATAAATTTATTGATTATTTTAAAAATTAAACTGTACTTGAAGTATCAAAAAGTGAACAATAATTAATTTTTTAAGACGATTCTAAATCCGTTTAAAATTTAGGAATTTCCAGAGTTCAACGTTAAAAAATAAACTGATTCAGTTCAAATGCCTTAGTCGTAAAAAATGTAAATAATTTGAAACTGAATTTTTTGAAATAGAGAGTCTTGGATCGTTAAAATTTCAAACAGCTTTTCAACTTTGAACGTTCCGATTTTAATTTTTCTATTTAAAAAATGATTAATAATTTTAAGTTTGAAAAAACTTGCAACAACTTGCAGATTTCTCAAGACTTTACAATACAATTTTGAAGCATTGTAAGGATATCTAAACTATTATTTATTATTATTATCAATATATTTATATATTTATATTTATAGATATCTATTATATATATTAATACTGTTACTTTTAATAAAAATAATTCAACTTCTAATGAAAAAAATGATTATGTTAAAAAAAATTCAATTATTCAAGTTTTAATGTTTCTAGTTCAAAATCGGTTAAAATACTTAGGGTGTTCAGCGATCTTGAAAATCTTGATAACCTTGAATTCTCCTGGAATATAATATTTAAAAAGGTTTTGAATATTTTACAAATATTTTAAAACTTTCAAAAGATTTCAAGGATTTTACATATTTTTAAAAGTATACAGTACACCAGATGTCAAAGATTTCAAGACCTTTAAAATATTTTAAATGATTTCAAAATGTTTTAGAAGATTTTTAAATATTTCATAAACATTTCAAATATGTTAATGACTTGAAATGAATACAAAAGATTTCAAAAATATTTCACATATTTCCTAAAAATTTCATAAATATTTCAAAACATTTAAAGATTTCAAACGATTTCAAAGATATTAACAAAATGTTATAAGATTTTACAAATATTTCAAACGTTTGACAAATATTTCAAAACTTTCGAAAGATTTCAAGGATTTTAAATATTTTAAACGATTTCAAAATATTTCACAATGATTTCAAATATTTTAATGATTTCAAATGAATACAATAGATTTTAGAAAGATTTCACGAATATTTAAAAGAATTCATAAGGATTTCAAATATTGTAAACAATTCCAACAGGTTCCAATACATTTGAGATTTAAATAGTTAAATTTAGAATTTATTGATTATTTAGAAAGACAAATTCAAATATTTCACGGATTACAATGATTTTATCGAATTTCAAAACATTTTAAAGATTTTAA
>JAAAKG020133934.1:0-14006 GCA_010014905.2 Druon quercuslanigerum | reverse complement strand
CCCAGATTTCATTGATTCCTTTTTAGATTAAAGTGATTACTAAAATTTTGTTTGATTCTTTAAGACTTCACTTTTTTTCTCCTTATTACTCTGGATTCCTCCTTGATTTCAAACGTTAAAAGTGACTGATTCGAGAGTGAATGGCCCCTCGATTACAAACCACATAATTATTTTAAAATTTCTTGAGAATTAAAGTAAAAAATGTTCAATTCAATACAATTATATTTTTATGAAAATTAAAATTTCGTATGGAGGGCAGAGTGGGGTATGCTGTCGCGCTTTAAATTAAATACTCGATAAATTATGATTGAAATGCGATTTTGATGTGTGTATTTTTTAAGGTGAACCTTATATTATCATAGAACACATTTTATTACTCCAAATAACTTTTTAATTACGCCATTATGTTACATTCAATTAATTGATCGGCGCAGCATTTCAGGCAGCGTACTCCATACCCTGGGGCATGGTGACCTTAATATTACTGCCGTGTGCTAAAACAATAAAAACATTGTAAAATAAAAATGATGAAATATAGTGATTTTGGAAAGTGTAATATATCGAAAAGAAATAAGTGCAGACATTTTCAACATTAATTGAATGTATTCTTATTAAAGTAAAGTATGTGGCACAAGCAGTTATAACCTCTTACTCCCTGCTGAGATACATGAGCTCGCCGCGGCGCGACATCATGCCCCATATGTGACGGCGCAAGATTTAAGTCATTTTAATATATTTAAAACGTTTGAAGAAATAAATCATCCTAAAGTACTTCACCTATTAAAATTTAACTTTTTCATGCTTAAATTATTTCAAAATATGTTTTAAGTGCTTAACTTCTACCAAAGACTTTTTTATCGATTCCCGCCAAAACTGTTTTCTCATAACTACTCTTCTAATGCATGTTTTAAAACAGAAATTGCATTTGTCATTCTCACTATACCCCTCAGAGACACCATACCCCACTCTCCTCTATTTATCGAATATTTTCATTATTCACAAAAAATAACAATTCTGAACTGAACTCCCAAAAAAGCGTTACAGTTGTGTTTCCACTTACGCCTATCCTTTATCCAATACGGGCCCTGCAACGAAAATGCTACTATCCTGGATTCCCCTGTTTTCCTACTCTTCGGGATCAGAGAAGACGACTGGGAATGGGATATGCTGATTATATTTGCTTTTTTTGCACACTGAAAAGAAAGCTTCCTGTAATCGGGATATGGTTGTTTTTTTACTTTTTGTATAATAAAAAAGTAAGACTACTGGAAAAGGGGTATAGTTCTGTGATTTCACTCATGCCTAGCCTTTTTCATTACTAAAAATAAGCCATGCATGTATTTTCACTTTTTACATAATGAAAAGACAGTTTTCTAGAAATGGAATATGACTATATTTTCACTTTTCTCATAATGAAAAGAAATCCTACTGGAAAATGAGTGTTAGACTAATCTAATGTGATTCCACTCACTCTCACCCTTGTTTCCATTACTAAAAATCTAATATGGTTTTATTTTCACATAATGAAAAGAAAAGTTACTGGAAACGGGATGTGGTTATATTTTGACTTTTTGCATTATGAAAGGAAAGGCTAGTGAAAAAAAGGACGGATGTGTTAGAGTTATACTGCTAGAAAAGGGGTAGGGCTGTGATTTCTCTTACACCTACCCTTTTTTCTATTACTTCTTTCCAGAAATTTCCCTTTTTCCACGGTTTTTCGCCGAAATTCGAACTAGATTAATAGAAAAAATCAATTATTTATTTAAATATTCCATTATTTAAACTGAGATGAGGAAAATTTGCTTTTTTGGATATAAAATTCTTCCTTTTGGGTTAAAAAATTTTCCTTTATGTTAGAAAAAACATGTTTTTGGTTGAAAATTTATCTTTAATGGTTTAAAATTAACGTTTAGGTGAAAAATTTAACTGTCTTCTTAAAAAATCATCTTTTTTGCATCCATATTAAATTTTTTTAAATGCATCTATTTTGCTAGAAATTCGTCTCTTTTGATTGGTGTCCCAACTATATATGATGTTGGAAATTTAACTGTTTAGTTAAAAACTAATTTTTGTTTATAAAAATTCCAAAATTTGGTTAAGACTTTATCTTTCAGGTAGAAATCGATCTATTTGTTGAAAATTGAATTTTCCATGCTGATCATTCAACTGCTATATTAAAAATTAGTGGTTTTGTCTTGAAAAGTCAATCATTGGGTTGAAAATGAACCTGTTTTTGGCTGAAGTTTAATCTTTTTTATTAGTAAATTCGATCTTCTAGTTGAATATTCAATTATTTTATCCAAACTCTTTTTGTTTGTTACATACAAAATTCAACTGTTTTGTTCAACATTCGTCTTTTTAGATAGAAATTTTTCCCTTATCGATTGAAAATTTAACCTTTATGGTAGAAAAGTCATTTTTTTCACTGTAAATTCACGTTTCTTTTTTGAAAATTATCTTTTTCGTTGAAAATTCTTCTAAGAAATTGGTAATTTTGCTTAATAATTCAATTATTTGGTTAAAAAATATAGCTTTTGTTAACATTTCAATTTTTCAAATGGAATAATATTAAAGTAGTTCTTAAAGACATTTTGGAATTTCTAGCCTTACCATTAGCACCATGAAATTTTGAACACTTTTTGAAATAGATTTTTCTTGAAGATTTTTAATTAAAGATCCTTCAATTTTTAATATGTATAATTTAAAATACTGTAATTTTGAATTTTATTTTAACAACTCAATTTTGAAGACTTACAATAGAAAAAGCTTTAATTTCAAAGATTTATAAATAAAAGTTTGTATATTTTGATGACTTCTAAGATCATAAGTCAAATTTTCAATTATAAATCTTCCAAATTGAAGATATTTTTAATATAAATTATGAAAATTACAGCATATTCAATTGCGAATCTTAAAACTTGCATAAGTTTTAATTATTAATTTTCCAAATTAAAAAATCTTTAATTATAAATATGTCTGAATAAAAATTCTAAACTCTAAACTCATGAATTCTACGATTTTGAAAATATAGTAATGCAAATTATTCAGTAATGTAATTTTAAAAGTTTCTTTTAATAGTTCAATTTTGAAGATATAAAACTGAAAATGATTAAAATTTGATGAATTGCAATTCAAAATTATCCAATTTTAATATTTGCAATTAAAGACTCTTCAATATTTAATGCATATAATACAAAATTATGCAATTTTGAATACTTTTTCAGGAATAGTTCAAATTGAAATTAAAATTCGAATTTAGTCAATTTTATAGATTTGCAATTGAAAATTCTTCAATTTATGAACAATTAAAATAAGAGCGTTAGTTTATTTTTTGGAAATTTTCCTAACTTTTGTACATGTGTGACATCTGTTATTTTATATAAACAAGTCGGTTTGTCTGTCAGTCTTACTTTTTCTGGGAAGGGAAGTGATAAGAGGGGAAGTAAAGGAAGTCCCTCGCCGACATTGCCCCGTTAGGTAACCCACTTTATTCGGTACGGCACCCGAATTTACTGGGTGCCTTAGCGGCTTAGCCGATATGATTTCGTACCCTAAACAAATTTGCATCGGACCCTGACCAACATCACGCCGTATTATAGGGAAGGTAGGGGAGGGGAAAGGAATTATAGGAAGTGAGGAAAGAGAAGTAGGATGGGGTAGTAGGGGAAAAGGTGCGAATGGATTGGTAGTAGAAGAAGTGAGGGGAAGGAAAATAGGGAAAGTGATGATTGAGGGATTGGGGATAAAGTGGGGAATAGGGAAACTAAGGGAAAGGGGGAAAAGGCTACGAAAACCTTTTTGGTCTCCATTATGTAGTCTCTGACCTTGGAACAGGTGGTACAGGAGCGATCAGAGATTCTCAACGTAAACACCTTTGGATACGGCACTGACTATCAGCGATTCATCGGACGGCAAAGAAGCGGGACTTGAGTGTATATTATTTTCTTACATTAAACATAAATTTTTTTAAGATGTCAAACTGACGTATACTAATAAAGTGTTAAATTAGGCATGGAAAAAAATCAAGAAAAAAGTTAACAGGCTATTGTAAAGGAATACATACATAATAATGTTTCTAGTTTCTAATTTTTAATTTTGCATATAATTATGAGATAAAATTGCTTTCTGGAGCAC
The DNA here is from genome assembly GCA_010014905.2 of Druon quercuslanigerum. Taxonomy (NCBI): domain Eukaryota; kingdom Metazoa; phylum Arthropoda; class Insecta; order Hymenoptera; family Cynipidae; genus Druon; species Druon quercuslanigerum. The sequence continues at coordinate 9,872 of JAAAKG020133934.1, read as the reverse complement.
TGTACTTCTTAATAGACGTCAATATCAGTATTCACTCAAGCATACACTGGGGGTTATGGCTTAATTTACTGCAACGATCAACTTAAACCGAGAAAGGCCTTCTTTTGTACCATTGTATCGCGTGTGATAAACGTGATAAGAAAATATTTAAAAAGAGTACATGCTTTCATACAAATATTAATTTGAAGGATATCATGGCATGCCACATAAGTGTCAAGGGAACCTTTTCCAAGATAGAAAATTAACGTTCTGAAAACTCAAATTATTTTTTAAACGAAAAAATAAAAATGTGCATTTTTTTAAATTTAATTAGCATAACATATATCAAGAAAGCACCAGAATAATGTTACAAAAATAATAAAAAAATAAATAAAATTTTGATTGGTTATACAATTTGTTTGAAAATGCAAAAGTATAAATAAACAATTTTATTGCATACAACTTCTGTTCATACTATCAATAACAAATTAGGTAAAGCAAAAAATTGTCCAGTATATCATTTTTTTTGCAGAATTATAAAAATATATGAAATTTATACAAAAATAAAAGAAAGTTAGAACCGAAAAAACGAATTTGCAACAAAGCAGTGGGATTTACAATAAAGAAAATTATATTTTCCACAAAAAGCAAAAAAAAAAAAAGGTTTTTCATCAAAATAGTAAAATTTTCAACCAAAACAGATTGTTTTCAACCAAAAAAGATGAATTCTCAAACCGTAAACATGAATTATCATTAAAACAATTCAATTTTTAAAACAAGAAAATTAATTTTCTAAAAAAAACAAACAGTTTAATCCTTAGCTAAAATAGATTAATTTTTTACCCAAAAAGATGCCTTTTTAAATAAAAAAGGTGAAATTTCTACCAGAAGAGATAAAGGTTCAGTAAAAAAGGATGAATATTTATCGAAAAAGTTCAATTTTCGACAGAACAAATTAATTTTCCAACAAAACAGACGATTTTCCAACAAAATACATACAATCTTAAAGCAAACGTTTAAATCCTTAATTGAAAAAAAAATTATTTTTCAACCAGAAAGTTGCCTTTTTAAATAAGCAAAATGAAATTTTTACTAGAACAGATAAATTTTAAAACAAAAAAGACGAATTTTCATCAAGGCAGTTAAAACTTTCGACAAAGGAAATTACTTCTCCATCAAAAAAGATGCTTTTCTAACAAAATACGTAAAATTTTTGATCAAATATTTAAATCTTTATAAAAAACATATTATTTTTCACCTAAAAATTTGCCTTTTTGAATAAACAAGATAAAACTTTTACTAGAATAGATTATTTATCCAACGAAAAAGACGAAAGTTTCGTCAAAACAGTTTAAACTTTCGACAAAGAAAATTAATTTTTCACCATTTTTCAATTTAAAAAAGAAAAATATTCGACTAAAAATAGATAAGTTAAATTTTCAGATAAAACAATTATTTTTCAACCGAAAAATTGAAATTTTGAAGCCAAAAAGACGATTATCTACAAAACAGTTGAATTTGTAACTCGAAAATATGAATTTTTAATAAAAGACGGACACTTGTATTTTAAATTAAAAATATAAAATGTCAAGCAAAAAGTTCATTTTCCACCAAACAGTTTTGTTTATAACAAATTCTTGAATTTTCAAACGAAAAAAACGATTTTCTTTACTAAAAAGTTCAATTTTTAATTCGAAACTATACATTTTTAACGAAAATTATAAATATTCAACAAAAACAAAAGTTATTTTTTTAAAAAGTATTTAATTTTTTAAAACAAAAAGATTAAGTCTTAACGAAACAAAACTTTTATATTTGAACCATAAAAAGACAAAAAAAAGTTGAATCCTCAAATAGATTATTTTCAACTAAATAGTGTCACTATTACCCAAAAAAGATGAATTTGAATTAAGAGGATTATGTTTCTACCGAAAAAATGAATTTTCTATACAAAATACATGAATTTTCAAGTAAATAGTTGAATTTCTAACATACGAAGGATAAATTTACAACGAAAAATTAAATAGTTGAATTTTCAGATACAAATAATTATTTTAAAAAAAAACAAAAAACGAATTTTCTACAGGAAAATTACATTTTCAAGCAATGAAGTAAATCTGCAAAAACGATTTTTTAAAAAAGCAGATCAACTTTTAACCAAGCAGCTGCATTTTAAGCCAAAAAGACGTTGTATTATAGAATTCTGAAGCCAAAAAGACGAATTACACTGCAGTCCCGCAATAAAAGTTCCCGTTATACAGGACAAGGTGGTCCAAGGGGGCAAGAGAGTGACGCCGCTAAGTCAGCGGCTTAACACCACAACAGCGCAGGAGTGTATGAAAAAAGTGGGCCGTACCCTCTTACGTTGTGCGCGTTACTAAAATGTTAAAAGAAAACTAGAGGAAGCGTTTATCTTTCCAAGAAAAAAAATAAGCTTTTGGACAAAGTGAAATCAGGTGCTTGAAAACAGTTTATTTTAAAGAAATATGCTATCTCTGAGAGAATGTACAAGTCAGTGAGTGCTCGCGAATCTATTTTAAGAAGAAACTTGTTTAATTGAAAAGTGTTACTATCTTCCATTTTATACGTTATTTATTCAAATGTTCGATTTTTTTATTTTATTAACCGTGAAAAATGTTTGCGAGACGAGAAAAAACTAGGAAATGATCAGGAATTTTTTTCTGATTAAAACCACCACGCTGATATACATATTTACATACATAGTTAAAAATTAGTACTTTTATCATATTTGAGTTTCTAGCACAAACATTTGCACGCTTATTATGGCATTGTAAAACCAAAATGGCAAAAATACAAAAACAAAATATATTTAATACGAAACTCCAACAGAAATTATTCAGACGGGCCTGATTGTTAGTGGTGCGGCGAGTCCCGAGATTGTAGGAAGGAGATAAAAGGTAACCCCGAAACGACTTCTATAGCGGGACTGTAGTGTATCTACAAAACAGTTGAATTTTCAAATCGAAAATGTAATTTTTCAACAAAAAAGTAAGAGTCATGCTAAATAATTAAATTTTAATAAAAATAATTTATTTTTAAATAAAAAATATGCATCGTCAATAAAACTTTAATTTCAAACAAAATAGTTTAATTTCCCATCAAATTTTTAAATTTTAAAACCAAAAAGGACTTTCATTGTAAACAATAATCATTTGAATTCAACCAAAAGAGACTTTTTTTCAAGAAAATAGTTGTATCCATAATATAAAGAGATACATTTTCAACGAAACAGTTGCATTCAAAATTAAAAGGTTGCCCTTGTATCAAAAAAGAATACTCTTCTGCCCAAAACAGTAAATTTTCAACCAGACAGATAATTTTTCAACTTAGATGAAGAATTATAAAAAAGTCAACAAAAGTTGAATTATTGTCCTGCAAAGATGACTTCTGTACAAAAAATATGATAGTAAACTTTTCAACCAAAATTAGTTAAATAATTCTCATTGGGTTCTATACATGAAGGGAATTTAAGAGAAAAACAAGTTAAAGGTAAAAAGGGAGAAGTTTAGAGAAAACGGGAAGAAAAATATGAATTCTTTAAAAAAGAGGAAATGAGGGGAATAGGGGAAATAATGTGCAAGGCACCATTGCAAGGCCCTCTTTCGCAACATTCGCAAACTTCGTTCAAAATGATCGTCAAGAAACGTACTCAACGTTAGCCAAGGTTGTAACGTCACTTCCACTGATATCTTCACGTAGTTTTATATATGGCCCCTAAAGATTAAACTTGAGTTTATACCTACAATATCCTTCAGTCCAGACGATATTTATTGTGTCTGACTAAGCAACATTCTAGAATCTAGGCCTTGTTTTTATTATTTCCAGCCCCCGCCGGAAGTACCGCAGAAACCGGATGCATCCGAAGTGGAGGGGCCGCAGAAAGAAGAGTTGAGAGCAGCAGAGCCGGACATCAAGGCCCAGCGAGCATCCGATCCTGCCCCCCCACCTCCAGCCCAGGACCCGGCGGGCAAGAGGGACCGCTCTCCGAAGACTCCGCAGCCGACGGCCGGGGCCCCCGCAAATGTGCCTCCACTCGGTGTTTTGCCGGTACCGACCGCGGGTCCTCCGCTCCTCGTGACAGACTCCTGGCGTCGTGCAAACAAAAGTGTAACTACCCCGGAAATCCCAACACCGCCCAGCCAACAGTCCTCCAGCGACAGCGTCTTCACTGACCCTGAAAACGTCACTATGGTCGCAGAAAAAGAGGTCACCAGAGTCGAAAAAGCACTGCCCTATCCCGTTAAGGACATCAAGGTCGATAAGGACACCAGTCTGGAATTGAGGTCCCCCTTTTCTTTGTCCAGGCACAAGAAAATCGAGTTAACATCGGCTTCTACAAAAATCGGTGAGTTTAAACAATAATATTATTTTATTATCATTATTATTAGTATTATTATTTCATATTATTATGCTAACTACCAGTAAAGAAAGCGTCCACATATTACTTGTCGCTATTTTCAGTGATTTTTTGCTCCCCTCTCCCTCTTGTGAAATCACGGTGAACCCCCTTCCCCCTTCAAAATTGCATCTGTATACTTGTAATTAAATTCTACAGACATTTTTTTTTTTCATTTTTGAACATTGATCATTTAAAGATCAACATAGAGGGCAGATTAACTTAACAGATGAAGGGCTGTCCAAGTCTTCCGCTTTTTTAAAGAATTTTTTTCTCCTGTTTTCAAAAAACTTTGCGTTTTTCTTGTTTTTTTATTTTTTTGCTGAAATTTTTCTTTTGATTTTGAACTGAATTAAAAGAACCCAATAAGAAAATCAAACTATTCTTCGTTAAAAGTTAATTTTTTGATTGTTGAAAAGTCTGCCGTTATATTTCTTGAATCTCTTTGAAAATACCCCCCCCCCCTTAATATTTAATTTGAAACTTTAGCTACCCGCCTTTTTGTTTTTAAATAAGAAATAATAATAATATATAATCACAGTGAGTTAAAACTACTTATATTAGTATGCCTTTAAAGATTATCTTAGCCGGCAGATTAACTTACGATTAGGAGGGTACCTTGGTCTCGTTTTTGCTTAAATTTGAACTTAAATACTAGACTTCACTAAAAAATCAAACTATTTTTCGTTTAAGTTAATTTATATCTTGAAAAGTCTAACATTTTTCTTTTCTGAATCCATCTCGCTTCGTTAAAAATTCTACAATTTAATTAAAAATTTAATTTTTATATTGCAAATATATGGATAAAGTCTTTTTTTTTTTGTTGTTCAAGATTCAAATCTTTGGTCAACAAATTATATTTTTTTGGTTGAAAATTCGAGTGTTTGATTAAAAATTTATGTATTCCTTTAACAATTTATCTTTTTGTAGAAAATTAATCTTCATGATTAAAAAAATAAACTATTTGGTTCTAAATTCAACTCTTTGGTTGAATTTTGAACTCTTCTAAAAATCTGTTTTTTGGAAGATTTATACTTTTTATTCAAGAATCATATCTTTGATTGAAAAATGAAATATTTTTCTGAAAATCCGTTTGTCTTATTTGGTTGAGAATTAATTTTCTTCCCTGAAAGTGTAACTTATCCCGTTTGGTTTTAAAATTGATCTTTCCTAGTTGAAAATTCATCCTTTTTGGAAATTCCTTTTGGAAAAATTGTCTCTTTTGTTTAAATTTCACTGCATCTTATTTGAAATTAAAAAATGTATTTTCAATATTAACAATTACATGTTTCGTTAAGAATACACTTTCTGTTGTTGAAGAATCATCTGATTGATTTAAAGTTGAACTACTTTGTAAAAAATCATTTTTGTTGTTATAGAAGATTCATCAAATTTAAAATCCTATTTAGCATCCAATAATAAACAATATATGTACAGAATTTCTGTAAATAAAACCAAGAATCCAACGACCAAATTTCTACAAAAACCTTAAAATGTGTCTATTATAATTTGAAAAATCATAAAAACTTTCCTAAAAAAGAAAAAAAAATTTTGGACAAAAATAAAAAAGAGGAAATAAAAATAAAAAGACAACCAACAAAATTCCCTTCCTTCTCTTTTTTTATTTCATTCGACTTTTTTATTTTTATTATTATCAAATAACAGTAAAAAAAACATTTGTAAAAAATATTCACCAACGTTTCGGTACTCATACAGCAACTTTACCAAGAAAAGAAAATGTTGAGCTTTCTCATTTTTCTTTCCTCTTTTTTTATTTTTGTCCAAACCAAATTTTGTCTTTTTCCAAATTGCAATAGGAATATTTTATGATTGTTGTATAAGCACCGAAACAATGGTGAATATTTTTAACAAATGTTTTTTTACTGTTATTTGATAATGATAAAAATATAAAAGACGAAAGAATTAAAAAAAGGGAAGGAAGGGGATTTTCTTGGTTGCCTTCTTATGTTTCTTTCCTCTTTTGTAGTTTTGTCCCAAGGATTTTTTTATTCTTTTGTAGGAAAATTTGTATCTTTTTTCAAATTATAATAGACACATTTTATGGTATTTGTCAAAATTTGGTCGTTGGATTTTAAACATTAGAAAATTAATATTGTTTATTGAAAATTCATAATTTTGATTGAGAATTCAACTATTTTGTTAAACTGTCTTCTGTTTTAGTTGAATTCAACTGGTTTAAAATTCGTTTTTCTTAAAAATTGTTTTTCTCTAGGTAATCCACTTTTAATCCCGGGTAGTCCACATGTAATCCTGGGTAATTTACTTTTAATCCTAGATAATGCACTTGTTCTCCTACCTAATTCATTAGTAAGCCACTCCTTTACACTTGTAAACCACAGGAGCCCAATTATCCTGTGTAGTAATAAGTGTATCAACTTTTTATACCAATTAATTCACTTGTAATTATCCTTAATCCCTTTGTGATCAAGAATAATCCACATTTTTCGGATTATTTTTTAATAATCCCTTATAACATATGCTAATCCGTTTGTAAACTAAGGAACATAGAGGAATCAAGTTGTAATAATAGTTAATCTGCTTGTAATCCTGAATAATCCACTAGCGTTCCACTATAATCTATTTGTAATCCGAAATAATAACAGTAATTAAACTTATAACCCCATTCAATCCACTTATAAGTCGGCTTAATCAAAATGATCCACTTTCATTATTAAGTAATCTGTTGTATAACCGTTGTTGCCTGTATTAATCAACATATCATCTGAATTAATCCTCTTTTATGCCAAGGTAATCCACTTACACTAGGTAATCCACTTGTAATCTTATACTTTCCGCCCTAGTTAATCCACTGTAAAACTAGGTAATGCACTTTTAACCTAAAGAAATCTATGTTAATCCTGGTGTAATCATTTATAATCTACATGTGACCCGCGATAATCCAAGTAATCTTATGTAATCCTTGGTAATCAACTTGCAATCAGAAGTAATTGACTTGTCTTCCTAGATAATTTACCTGTAATCTAGAGTAATTCTGAAAAATCCACTTGTACTTCGGCATAATCGAAGTAGTCTATGGTAATCAATTTGTAATCCTGGGTAATTCACTTGTAACCTTATTTAATCTACCTGACACCCGTAATCCTAGGAAATGCAATTTTGATCCGAAAAAATCCAGGGTAATCCACTTAGAATCCTTTGTAATCTACTTGTAATCTGTTATAATCCAAGCAATCCGACGTAAACCCTTTTAAAATCTGAAGTAACTCACTTATCATCTTGTGTAATTTATCTGTCATCTATAATAATCCTGGAAAATCTGCTTGTACTTCGGCATAATCCAAGTAGTCTATGGGAATCCATTTGTAATCCTGGGTAGTCCATTTTTAATCTTAACTAATCCACCTTTAATCAAGTGTAATAATATGTAATCCAACTTTAATCCAAATACATCCAAGTAATCCACTTGTAATCCTTTATAATCTACTTGTAATCGCAAATGGTCCAAGTAATCCTATAGGTGATCCGCTTTAATACCCTTGCAAACAAGAGTAATTCACTTACCATCCTACGTAATCCACCTGTATTTTACAATAATCCTAGGTACTTCAGCATAATCCATGTAATCCGCGGTATTTAAAGCATTACATTGGGACCCTAGGTAATCAATTTGTAATCCACCGTAATCCAAGAAATACATGATAATTTGAGTAATCCTGGGTAATACACTTGTAACGCGTATTTTTAGAACCGCACTTTTAGGAGTTGTTTCTCCTTCGGATTTCTGCATTCATATAGAATAATATATTCAAAAAAGTAAGGATTTTGATTTTTTGGGATTTTCCGGCACTTTTAATATCTGATAGAGATTTTTAAATATTCTAGAATAGTGTTAAATCAATTTTTCCGGCAGTAGATGGATCACAGCGCAAAAGGTGCTAAAAAAAAAGTGAAATATGATCATTTTCTCATGAAAATTGGGGAAATATTACACATTTATTTTTATATGGCGAACAGAACAAACAATCTTTTTATAAGAAATGTTATATCTTTAAATAATTTGCAATGGCTGAAATATACAATTTAGTATCTTTAACGTCGTTTTCATAAATATTTCTTTCCAAGATTATTCATTTCTTTCTTACTACAATTAATACTTTCAATGTAAATTTAAAACTACACTCTTCAGTAGAGCGAAGTAAAAATGCTAAATATAATCCAATCATTTGAGCTGAGGGATAAATAATTCATGTGCCGACATCCAAAATAAGTAAAGAAAAAATGTTAAAATCGGTTAATATCTTCTGGTCTCTTTCTTAAATTTACTGTTAAAAATTTGGTTATTTAATAGAACATTTTCGCAAAAACTTTATTTTTAAATTTCGTAATTTTTCGTTATTGTTCACTAGCAAAAGCTATAAATATAAGAAATTCGTCATAGTTTTTCAACCAATAGGACATATTTTGAATCTGAAATCGTTAATACTTTTTCCCCCTCAGCTCAAACGATGGATTTTGTAATATTCCATTTTTTTAATTAGATATTTAAGTATGTACATTTAAACTAAAAAGAGTTCACCCTCTAATACTTTTTTAAAAAGTACTATATATTTGGTAAATGTTTCAATTTTATATTGTATTGCAATTTCTGTCCCCAGTTTTCATATTTTCAACATGCTTTAATATGTTTTAGCTTCAAATTTTTGTAAGGGTATTTATTTTTAATGGTTTAGTGTTTGAAACGCGTACCTTATTTATTCATAAATAATTTATTTGAGTACTATAATTGGTCTAATTAGTATTCAATAATGGATGCACTTAGTAATATCAGAGCATTTTTCGCGTAATTCAGATATTGTATTTTCAAATGAAGTATATTTAAAAAGAAACGGGGAAAAGGGGAAACCTTTTTGAGAATCGGGGAAAATGGGAACTTAAAATAAAGGGGGTGACTACAAAAAATGGGACAGATTGTGCACCCTACGCAGTTTTTTCCCCAGAAACGCGATTACAATCCCTGTCTACATGAAACTAAACACAATATTAACAAAATAATATTCTAATACAAAATAATAAAACATAATCTTGATAAAAGTTTTTCATGGTGTATTTTTAAGACCTTGTACTCACCTGAATTCCCTAATCACACAAAGTGAAATGACATCAAAGAATTAACGGTTGAAAGAAAAACACACGGTATAACAATAACCACTCATCGCATGAGTGCCGACACACAATGCTGTATTTTTAAGGTGCGACGAGATTGATTTCGCCCCATGATTTGAGTGGACAGGTAATAATTCAGGGCAAATTCAGGGTATGTAAACATACACTTTGCGATCACATAATGCAGCCAACCGAAATTATCTCGCGTGCTAGTTTAACGAACCTACATTACAATCCTATATACATATTTTCTATTTTTGTGTATGTGTGTATATATATATATATATATATATATATATATATATATATATATATATATATAAATATATAT
>JAAAKG020133933.1:0-14006 GCA_010014905.2 Druon quercuslanigerum | reverse complement strand
TCCTAAAATCCGCCGCTTTAAAGGGGCCCCGTCGTTATTGTAGCTCCGGGCCCCGAAGGGTCCTAATCCGCCCATGTTTATATTATTGAAATTTAAACATAACTGCTTCATAGAAATTCGAAAACTGAGAAAAAATGTATCGCTATGAGTCTTTTCTTTTTTGCTCAAATTTTACTTTTCTCAGCGCTGTTTAATTTCATAATCCTGATATAAAAAGAAAAAGTTTCTCTCATATGACGGAATCTTTTTTTATTAATAAAATTTATACATGACTGCTTCCTCAATAATAAGTAAAAAAATATCCACAAATAACAACCAAAAGAACAATTTGAAAAAATTAAGAAATGCAACGCTATGAGTCTTTTCTTTTTTGTTCAAATTCTACTTTTCTCAGCGCTGTTTGATTTCATAATCCTGGTGCACAAACATAAATTTTCTGTGCTATAAAGAAATATTTTTTATTGATAAAATTAAAACATAACTGCTTTCTTAATGATAAATAAAAAATAAAAACAAAAATAACAACTGGAAAAACTGAGAAGAAATAAATCCCTATTTTTTTTGTTTTTTGTTCAAATTTTACTTTTCTCAGCGCTGTTTGATTTCATAATCCTAATACAGAAACATAATTTTTCTGTTCTATAAAGGAATTTTTTCTATTATTAAAATTAAAACATAACTGCTTCTTTAATGATGAATAAAAATAACAACTGAAAAAATTGTTAAGATATACATCCATATTTTTTTGTTTTTTTCTCAAATTCTACTTTTCTCTGCGCTGTTTGATTTCATAATCCTGATACACAAAGATAAATTTGCTCTCCTATGAAGGAATTTTTTTTTATTAATAAAATTTATACATGACTGCTTCCTCAATAACAAGTAAAAAAATATCAATAAATAACTACAAAAAGAACAATTTAAAAAAATTAAGAAATGCATCGCTATGAGTCTTTTCTTTTTTGTTCAAATTCTATTTTTCTAAGCGCTGTCTGATTTCATCATCCTGATACAGAAACATAAACTTTCTGTTCTATAAAGGAATTTTTTCTATTATTAAAATTAAAACATAACTGCTTCTTTAATGATGAATAAAAATAACAACTAAAAAAACTGATAAGAAATACAACCCTATTTTTTTTGTATTTCGCTCAAATTCTACTTTTCTCAGCGCTGTTTGATTTCATAATCCTGATACGCAAAGATAAATTTGCTCTCCTATGAAAGAATTTTTTTTTAATAATAAAATTTATGCATAACTGCTTCCTAAATAAAAAGTAAAAAAATATCCACAAATAACAACAAAAAGAACAATTTGAAAAATTTAGAAATGCATCGCTATGAGTCTTTTCTTTTTTGATCAAATTCTACTTTTTTCAGCGCTGTTTGATTTCATAATCCTGATACAGAAACATAAATTTTCTTTTCTATAAAGGAATTTTTTTTTAATAATAAAATTAAAACATAACTGCTTCTTTAATGATGAATAAAAATAATAACTAAAAAAACTGATAAGAAATACATCCCTATTTTTTGTTTTTTTCTTAAATTCTACTTTTCTCAGCGCTGTTTGATTTCATAATCATGATACGCAAAGATAAATTTGCTCTCCTATGAAGGAATTTTTTGTTATTATTAAAATTTATACATAACTGCTTCCTCAATAACAAGTAAAAAAATATCCACGAATAACAACAAAAAGAACAATTTGAAAAAATTAAGAAATGCGTCGCTATGAGTCTTTTCTTTTTTGTTCAAATTTTACTTTTCTCAGCGCTGTTTGATTTCATAATCCTGATACAGAAACATAAATTTTCTGTTTTATAAAGGAATTTTTTCTATCATTAAAATTAAAACATAACTGCTTCTTTAATGATGAATAAAAATAATAACTGAAAAAAATGATAAGAAATACATCCCTATTTTTTTTTTTTTTTTCTCAAATTTTACTGTTCTCAGCGCTGTTTGATTTCATAATCCTGATATACAAAGATAAATTTTTTTCCCTATGAAGGAATTTTTTTTTAATAATAAAATTTATATATTACTGCTTCTTTAATGATAAATAAAAAAAATAAGCATTAACAAAATAAAAATAACTACTTTAAAAACTGATAAGAAAGGCTTCAATATGAGTCTTTTCTTTTTTGCTCAAATTCTACTTTTTTTAGCGCTGTGTGATTTTATAATCCTGATACACAAAGATAAGTTTGCTGAGCTATGAAGGAATTTTTTTTTAACAATAAAATTAAAACATAACTGCTTTCTCAATGATAAATAAAAAATAACAACCTAAAAAACTGAGAAGAAATACATCGTTATGAGTCTTTTATTTTTTGCTCAATTTCTACTTTTCTCAGCGCTTATTGATTTCATAATCATGATTAAAGAGTTCAATTTTCTCCCCTATATAGGAATGTTTTTTATCATTAAAATTTAAAACTAACTGCTTTCTTAATAATGAATAAAAAAATCATGAAATAATCTGTTAATAATCTGTTATTTATAACGATGATCAGGGCGCTAAGCGTAAGAGACTAAATTCCTGCTTGGAAGACTGCAGTGTAAGTATAAAAAAAATTCCTTTTAATATTTTCACATTGATATAAAAAAAAGATATAAGTAAAGTAAATCATGCGTTTGTAGCCAAGAACAAGCAGGTATCCAACGTACTGTATTCATGGTTGCGGAAGCACTTGCGCTGATGGTTGCTATGGTGGTAAGTTTTACAGATAATTAAATTGAGGGGGCGGATTGCATAATTACTTATACATTTTTCTTGCTACATAGCATTTAATACTGTCCAAGTTTGAAAAACGTAGTGGATTGTAATATCAAACTATACATTCTTATATGAAATTTAATTGCAAATTACTTTTTTCGGTGAAAAAGTTTCAGTTCTTGCCGTTTTCGAAGTAAACCGGCGTTTGAGCCATTTCAGCTATTATAAGTAAGTTTGATGGAAGATCTAGTTTCCGCTCTTTTGGGGATTGAAAGCACAACCGTAATATATATTTTTTTTAATTTGAAAATGTTCAAAGGTATTCGAAATTAAAAATGTAGTTCCTTTTTTCCTAATCTTTAGAAGCTTTGGTGATTTTAATTATATTAAGTTTTTTTAAATTATTTGTTATAGGGCGCAGTTTGAAAAAAATATTTTCAAAAACTAATTTTTAAACTCATTGTTTATTATATATATTTGGCCCGGTAAATATTAAAATAGGATTTCACTTACTTATCGAGAAATAATTAAGAATTAATCTGAAGCGATGCACACGATGAGTTGAAGAAAAAAGGTACCAAAATTTTCAATTTTTAATATCCAATAAATTTTTTTTCATTTTTTCAAAATCAAACTAAAAAATTCACAATAGTTAAATTAATTAGAAGATTTGATATGGAATTTTTTATGGTGATCTACTACTTGTAAAATAAAAATAATATATGCATATTACTCAAATAATAATTTTTTTAAATCCTTAAAAATAAGAAGTAGTGAATTTATTGTACCAGTAAAGCCGCCAAAAACAAAATTTCCATATTCTTGTTTTTATAGAAATTTCCCTTTTCTATTTGAATTAATAGATATAAATAAGAAAATCCAACTTCTTTTTATGAAAAGTGAATAATTTTTCATTAAAAAGTCTAATATCATATTTATAGTTTTAAATTTATTCTGTTCCATTATTGGCAGAAAATTAAACGTTTTTAGTTAGAAGTTGGAAAATGTTGCTCAGAATTCATTATTTTCTGGTGAATTTGTTCTTTCTAGAATAATTTCAATTTTCTTGTTACTAATTTCAACTACTTAATTAAAAGTTAAACTACTTTGTTAAAAATCCATTTTTTCAGTAATAAATTTTTTTACCTGTAAATTTAAATATTTAATTTGTTGTTGAATATTCATCTAATCTTAATGAAAATTAAACTTTTTGGCTTAAAATTAAATTACTTTAATTATTACTTATTTTCATTTTAATTATTTTAGCTGTAGCTTTCATTTTATCTCTCATTCAAAGGCTGTTTAAAAAATTGGTTATTTTTCACCTTTTTTGGTTTCAAAATTAAAAAATTGATTTGACACTTTTTTTCTTTTATTTAATAAAAAATATAGACTACTTGAAAATTTTAAATTTTTTCAGTCAAGTTAAAAATTAATTTATTTTCATCTAAATTTAAAGGTGTTGTTAAATTTTTTTCTTCTTAGATGAAACATTCGTCTTTTTGAAATTAAAATTCAACGGTCAGAGTACTTTAATTTTCAATAAAATAGTTAAATTTTGAAATAAAGATGCTTATTTTTCATTTTATAATAACAATTTTTTCAAAAAATATAATAGGTTATTTTACAGTTAGACAAATTATTTATCAAACAAGAAAGAAAGAATTTTCAACATAATTTGTAAATTTCAAACAATTTACTTTTTTCTGAGCCTAGAATAATTTAAAATTAGATACAGTTTGATTGAATTAATTTCAATAAAAAATGTTCAAAATTGAAATTTTCTAAAAAAATACTTGAAATTTACATTTTCTATTATAAAAATTGAATGATAAAGATTTTAAATAGCAAATCCCTAAAATTAAATAATTTTAATTTTTAAATCTTCAAGAATTAAATATTGAAAAAAAATTTAACATTAAAGAACATTTAAAATGTAAATCTCGCAAATTTAATCCTTTACAATTACATATTTTTATAAATCCAAATTTTTTAATTTTAAAACTTTAAATTTGAAGAACTTTAAATTGTGATTAAACAAAATCCAAAAGTATTTAATTTTGATTATCTACAAAAAAAAATGATGCAGATTTTAAAAATTAAAAAATTAATAATAATAAAAATAATAATAATAAAACAAATAAAATAAATTTAAAAAAATTAAAATTTCTTTAATTGTATTCATTGCAAATTAGGCGCTTTGCAATTGAAAACTCTTGATTTTTATTTTCAAAGTCATTAATATCATGCAAATTTAAAAAATTGAATTTAGAATTCATCAAAATTGCAGAACTTTTTAACAAATAGAAATTTTTCATGCTCCTATTTTTACAAATTAAATTTATATAATTTTGATGACTTTTATTCGAAAGTTCTTTGATGTAAAAAATGTAGAATTGCAAATTTGACCTTCAATATTAAAAATCATCGAAATTTAAGAATTTATATCACTTTATATATTAAAGCTAGTAAGAAAAAGAGAATAATTCCAAACCAAACATATAACAGCAGACATTGAAATTGAAAAGAATTAATTCTGAACCAAAAATTTTAGACTTTTCTTGGTGGTTTTTATATTTCAGTCCCTATTAAAGTTTGAAAATTACACAAAGAGGAAGAGAGGAAAGAAAAACAACCTATTTCTCGTAGAATACAAATCCTAAATTTAGTTTTGGAAATTCAGAAGAAATCGCGAAGTCATTTTTTAAACAGAAAAAATAGTGTTTTCATATAGGGTCGGTATGTTAAAAGTTGACGTTCAAGTGACTGATTCTCAAATTTTAAAAAGTTGTTGAAATCATTTTATGTATTCTTTAGCGTTCTGAAGAAAACCTCTATTCTCCTTACAGAGTTCAGTTTGGAGCCCTCACCTGACAAGGAACTTATTGACCTAAATCTTCCTCCTCCTGGATATTATCTCCCTGAAAGGTCCAGAACGAGATCTTTTCTTGACGTGAATTCTCCTGGCATGAATTCCCCTTTCATGAATTCCCCTGCCATGAATTCCCCTGCCATAAATTCTCCTGCCATGAATCCTTCTGTAATAAATTCTCCTGCCATGCATTCTCCTGTGATGAATTACCGTGTCATAAATTCTTCTGTCATGAATTCTCCTGTCATGAATTTTCCTGCCATGCATTCTCCTGCTGTGAATCCTCCTGCTATGAATCCTCCTGCCATGAATTCTCCAGGCACGTATCCTCCTGCAATAAATTCTCCTGCCATGCATTCCCCTGCCATGAATCCTCCTGCCATAAATCCTCCTACCATAAATACCCCTGCCATGAATTCTCCTGTCACGGAACCTCCTGCAATAAATTCCTCTGCCATGCATTCCCCTGCCATGCATTCTCCTGTCATGAATTACCGGGTCATGAATTCTCCTGGAATGAATGTTCCTGCCATGAATCCTCGTGACACGAATTCCCCTAAAAAGAATTCTCCTACTCTTCATCTTCTTTTTGCGTATCCTAGAAGGTTCATGGCTCAACCTACCACTCTGCCTTCCAGTGAGCATGGTCATGAATATTCACTTTCAGAAATGGATGATGTTCGGATTTTTTGCTTGGCGAATGAGAAACGGATCCTAAAATTTGGAAGATACACTTTTGATCCCAATACTGATGCTAGATTAAGAAATAACGCTAATGTTTTAATGCCTGTGCCAGTCAATGAACAGATTGTTATATTTACATCCAATCTTTGTGCAGTTGCAATTGTGGATACTAATAAGGAATTTTCTGGATTGTACATGAGTTATAAAAATCAGAGAAAAAGGGCACAAGTAAACATGGAAAATAAAGACGTTTTGCCATTGAAAAGAGATGAAATCCTAGAAATTAGAGTAGGTAACATATCCGTAATCGAGTCATATTATCATATTTGCAAAATAAAAGTCCCGTCCACTGATCTATCTCTAAGCTAATTTACATTTCTTGTAGAACATGATAAAGATCTATTATTATAATGGTTATTTCTCATTCGCTTTTTCTCAAAAGTAATACCAAAATATAATATTTTTTGTAATCTAATATAGAATCAAAAGGATCCGATTAACATGTAACTAGTAATAGTAATAATAAAAATATAATATTATATAGATACCAATATTTTTCAGAAGTGATTCTCAGTGTATAGTTATATTAATATCATATCAGCCTGGAATAACAATATGTGTGTTTTCAAATAAAAAGTCTGCAAGGAAAAAATTAATTTTATTTTTGAAGTAAAACCTCTAGTTTTCTAGGCTCATATTTCCAAAGTACGAAAAATACTTAACAAGTACTATTTATTTATCGAATTCATTGCAGTCTTTCCCAATTTCTCTTCTTTTGATATTTTTCTCGTTTCCAAATTAAATTTAAACTTAATATATAGAATTCTTCAAGAAAATTCAACCATTTTTTGTCGAAAATAACTTTTTTTTTCGTTGAAAATTCAACTAGAGCATAATATTTTTCTTTTCTTCTACTTAAATATACAGTTATTCAATTAAAAATTTTTTACTTTCGTGAAAAAAACACCATCTTTGTTTGTAAATTCATCACTTTTGGTTATTACTTAATATTTCTCGAATAAAATGCAACCGTTTGTTTAAAAAAAAAACTATTTTCTATAGATATTGACCCGTTTTGTTGAAAAATTATGTTTGAGTATAAATTTCACTTATTTATTTAAAATAAATACATTGTTTTGGTAAGTATGTTAACTTTTGCATTTTTTGTTAGATGTACATACTTTCTCTTCAGAAATTTTACTATTTGTTTGAATCATATGGTTGAAAATTTATTCTCTTTGTATAGTATTCATAATTTTATTTAAAGATTCATCATTTTCGTTAAAAGTATAACTACATCGTATCATTACATAGATACATTCATTTGTGCAAAGCTTGCGAAAAAAATTAAATTTTTAAAAATTTGGAAAGATTTATTGAAAACAAAAAAATTTCTTATATATTTTGCGAACATTTCGGAAGAGCTTTTTCTTTAAAAATGACATTTAACATAATTTCTTAAAATGAAACCAAAGACTTAACATTTTAAGGCAAAATTTTTATTTTTATAAGATATGTTTTTAATTTTTAGATAAATTTGAATAAGCTTGCAAGACATTTAGAAGTTTTGAAAAATAAGAAAAATAAAAAAAAAAATTCATAGAATTTCTCAAACGTTCACTTAAATTACGCTCCAGCAAGGTAGAGCGCTGAGCGCGCTCATTCATGGAATTCACGGAATTCCGGAAATAAACAGAATTTATAAAATTGAAAGGATTGCCGGAACTCATGGAATTGACAGAATTCCTGAAATTCACCAAATTCCCAGAACTCAGATAATTTACGGAATTTGCGGAATATATGCAATTTCGGGATTATCAAATATTCACGGGGTTCACGAAACTCTTGGATTTCTTCAAATTGACGAAATTCATGGAAATCACGGAATTTATGGCATTTGAAATTTTCACGGAATTCATGGAACTTACGGAATACAAAGATTTTACGTAATTCATAAAATTCACGGAATTTAAACTCATCTTTTTAAACGGGAAATAATATAAACTCGCTGAATTCTATGAATTTCGTGAATGTTCCCAACATTCATAGAATTCACAGAAGTCGCGGCATTCACAAAATGATAGAAATTCACGGAATTTGTGGTATTAATGAGACCAAAAAAATTATTAAAAATTTCAAAATTGATGAAATTCACGAAATATAGGGAATTCATGGAATTGGACGAATTCAAGGAATTCTCAGGATGCACGTAGTTTATGGAATGCAGAGCATTAAAGGAATTTCTGGAATTAAATGTATTCAAAAGATTCACGGAATTCAAGGTATTCATGTAATTCGTGGAATCAAGGGAATTCATATCATTCATGGAATTTTTCAATATTACGAAATAAATGGAATTTACCGAATTCATGAAGTTTACGAAATCAATGGAATACACGGAATTCGTGGAATTCACCTAATTCGTGATAATCATTTAATTCGCGCAATTCGTGGACTTCGCGCAATTCATAAAATTCACTGAATTCGCAAAATTCATGGAATTCATTTATTTCATGAAATTCAAGCTCAACTCGTTTAATTCTATGAATTCCGTGAACAACTTGAATACCACTGTAACCGTAATTTTTTTTTCAATTCGGAATATAGAATTCTTGTATTTGATGTAATTATTTGCGTCACCGAGACGCTTTAATTAAATTAAATACGATATTTCTATGATTATTCTTCATCAATTAATACCGACTTAGATGGTTAAAAAAAAGTTGCATTGTTTAAATCCTGAAAACTTTTTTTTTTATTATAACACAAAAACAACGTACACCGCTTAGTACATTTTCAAATACGTTATAATGCGATATAAAATACAAAACGATCCGGATCGACTCGTTTGAAATTCGAGTTTAAATTTGTTGGCAAACTCCTAGGTATTACAATCTATTATCAACATCAAAAACGAAAATAAATTTTTTGAACAATTCTTAGGAGAATTTCAAATGAATTTTCTTTTTTTTTAAATTAGGTTTTAAAAGCTTTTTAAGAATTTCGAAGGATTTACAGACAATGCAATACATTTTCTTAATATTTCTGCAAAAACCTGAAATATATTTTTATTTTTAATATTTACTTTTCAGAAAATATAATGAGGAATTTCAAAACCGTTCCAAAACATAAGTGTAACCTTAAATGTTATTTTGAAGGTTTAGAAGTTTTTATTATAATAAATAAATAAATAAAAGTTCAGGAATATATATATATATAAACAAATTTAAAAATATATCTTGTAAAAGATTTTGAAAAACTAGGCTTTCAAAGATTTTCAAAGGTATCAAGTAAATAAAAAACTTTTTTTAAGAATCCCAGGTAAATTTTGAATTTTTAGTAAAAACTAAGGTACAACGTCCCAGTAATATCATAAAAGCCAATAGAAATTCCACTTATCCAAATTAAATAAAAAACAAAAACAAATGGCATCGCAATTACAGTGACGTTTACCTTACTACGTGAAGAAGTACGTTGTTTGGTTGAAGATTTATCATTTCTTCAAAACTCAACTCTTTTATTAAAATTAACCGCTTTTGTTAAAAAAGTAAAAATTTGGTTCAAAATTAAATCGTTTTTCAGGAAACTTGTTCCAGAGAAAGAAAGAAATGTTCTAATGAAGCCAAAACTTTTGTTAATATATGGTATATATTGCTCGCGATCATGGAATTCAAGAAATTTAAATAATTTAAAGAATTCTTGGAATTCTGTCAATGCACGGAATTCATGGAATTCACGGATTTCATGGAATTCATGGAATGGGCAGAATACAAGGAATTCGAGGAATTCATTGAATTTTAGATATGCACGGAATATAAGGAATTATTCAAATTTACGGAACTCACGCAATTTATTGATTTTACTGAATTCACGGAACTCAAAGAATTTAAGAAATTCAAAGAATTTATTGAATTTACAGAATTGAAAAAAATCACGGAATTAATTAAATTGACGCAATTCACTGAATTATAGAACTTCATGGAATACACGGGATTCAAGGAATTAATTAAATAAGTGGAATTTATGCAATTCGCGGAGTTAACAGAATTGTCGAGATTGTGTGACTTTTCAAGATTTATGGAAGTCGCGGGACTTGAGGCATTCAGGGAATTACATGAATTCTATGAATTCGGCGAATACCACAAATCCAGTAAACTCCGCGATTACAGTGAATTCCATCAATTCCAAGAATTGCGAAAATTTCATGAATTCTGTATATTCCACGAATTCCACGAATAACGTTAGTAACGAGAATTCTTGCAATTCCCAGAATTCCAAAAATATCATGCATTCTGTAAATAACATGAATTCCTGAAATTCCACAAATTATGCGAATTTACAGAAATCCATGAATTTGGTAAATTCTTTGAATTCTGCAAATTTGCGTGATTACGGTCAATTTCGTTAATTCCTTGAAATCCCTGAATTAAATAAATTCCGGAAATTCCATAAATTACTCAAATTCCGGAAATTCCATAAATTCCGTGAATCACATAAATTCGACGAATTTTGCGAATTCCTTTAAACCCATGAATTTCATGTACTTCATAAATTCCTTAAATTCTATAAGTTTTGTGAATTCCGTAAATTCCATGATTCCCAGAATTCAAAAAATCACATGATTCACAAGAATTCCATAAACTTTGCAAATTTTTTTAATTCTGTAAATTTAATGAATTTCGAAAATTCTTTATATTCAGTAAATTCCATCAATACAGCCAATTCCGTTGATTCCTTGAATTCCGTGAATCACATAAATTCTTAGAATTACATGGATTTTGTTAATCCAATTACTTCCATTATTGCCATGAATTTAATAAATTCCATAAATTTTATTAATTCTCTTAATTCGACGAATTCATCGAATTCCGTCATTTTCGTGAATTCCTTGAATTCCGCGATTTTCATGAATTTCATGGATTTCGTCCGTGAATTCCTTTATTTTCATGTATTCTGTGAATTGCTTGAACTCCATCAATGCCTTAAATTTTATAAATTCTGTGAATTCCACAAATTTTGTGAATTCCTTCAATTGCATGAATACCATAAATTTCTTGAATGCATTGAATTCCCTAAATTCCGCGAATTCTATGAAATTCTGGACTCTTGTATCGTAGAAGTGTGCATCACATGTTTTTTGCAATATATAAAAAAAAAATTTTTATTGGGAAACGATGTTTAAAAATAATTTTAAAATCATATAGTCTAAAGAAGGCCAAAGCTTGCAATCTGATACTCTGTTTCCTAATCAAGAATTTTCTAATTAAGACTTTCAATGAAAATACAGACAAATATTATCATTTTTCTTCTTCCATATACTGTTTTTCTTCTATATTCGTATTTGGAAACTATTAAGACTCACCTCTTTTGTAAAAAATGTAACTATTTGTTTGGAAATTAATATGTTCCAGAAACTAGTAATTTTCGGACAAGTTCAAGTGCTTTGATTTAAAATAAAATCATTTTCGGTTGAAATATCAATCATGGATTACATTTTTCCTCGAAAATTAATACTTTTTGATTTAGAATTTAACCATTTGAATCGAAAAAAAATTTTCGGTAAGAATTTTTATTTGGCATATCTGTAATCTAAAAAAATAAATTCTAATATTAAATTAATTATGTTCCTATAATCTTAAAGCAAAAAAAGCTGGAAATATGAATATGTCAACTTTTTAGTATTTGGTATCAATAAAACACCGCTTTCATGGAAATAAAAAGTGAAAGATTTAGAAGACAAATATCCTTATGAATTTAAGAGCAGCGGAAAAGAATCAAGAATTTTTTGCCATGTCAAACGTGTGCAACTTGTGTAACTTCTTTAAACAAATTTTAAAATCTCAGAATATGAAATATCATATTAGTACATATTTATCTTTTATTGGAATTTTTTTATGTCGATTTTCCGGGTGATATATGTGGGACAATATGAGCAACCTCTTTTTTTATTGTTTTGATACCCAGGTGCAACACATTTGTGTTAAAGTTCATCTATTTCTCAACATGAAAGGACGATTAAAATTCTTGTTTTTACTGAGTAAGAGATAGAATTTTTAAATATATAAAAAAATAAGTTATATTTATTTCAGCCCGTACTGCGAGTGAATTGTGTTGAAGATCCTAAAGTTTATTAGTTTTTTAATTAAAGCTGATTCAGTTTTAAAGAGGTCGTCAAGGTAAATTTTAAATAAATGTTTGATGAATTTGTAGTTTGCGTAAAGAAATGATAAAAACCATTATTTTTGGTTCTTTTTATTGACGTAGCCTTTAAAAAATACATAATTACAACATATTTATTGCACAAAAAATTAAGTTTTAAGTAAAGATTTTAAAATTTTTTTAGAAAATTAATGGATAAAACTTTTGGATAGTTTTTGGATGCATAGGGGAATGAGGAAAGGGTAATCGCTTACCTCAACACCTTTTGCAATTTTAATCGCTGATACGGAAAGTAAGGGAAACGATCAAAATTTTCATTTTCTACGAAATCGTTCCATGTTTGTTCTAGAAAAATTATTTTTTTTTTGCTGAAGAATTATAATAGCATATACAATATTGATATTGAGCAATGAGTGCCATTGTTATAAGCCAAATGACTCATATCATATTTAGAACAAGAAAATTCTTTTTTTAGTCACCCACGAAAAATGTAATAGATATTAAAACTAAATGAAAATTTGGATTTTATAAACAAAACATTTTTTTTCGAATCAGTCTATTTTTAGAATTATATTTTTAACTGAAATATAATCTACTTCATTTTTAGTTGAGAATTTGTATAGGAGAATGTTGTTAGAGTTGGGCCACTTTTTGATTTTCCTCTATATATTTTTCAAAAATTTGAATATTCCTAAATATTTTTTTTAATTGGAAGTTTAAACCCTTATCTGTAATATATATTTATAGCAAATTGCTGTGATATCGGGGAAAAAAGTTATTGGAGAAACAAACAAAAAAAGTAGTCAGAGTTGGGCCATCACTGAAATTACATGAAATATGTACAGAAACCGGTTTTTATTGAATGGTCTGCAACACTTTATTGTTTTTTATACATTTTGCCATATTCAAGATGAAAAAATTAAGAAAATTAATTTAATCTAAGTCGCAATTTTTACATAAAAAATAATTTTTTTTATTTTCGCGCACTTCAAGTGCACTTCTCTTCCTCAATCGATGCAAACGATCAAATTATTTTTTGTCAATTTCATGGGCATTATCCTCCGCATTGTAATTGGCCCTTTTGGAGACTCGCTTGCATCGAGAAACACTGAAAAAAGCAATTTTTTATCTAAAATTTGAATTTTTATATTATTTGTTATTGACAAAATGGTTATTTATTAATTTTCAAGTCGTAAAAGAAGACTTTTAGTTCTAGAATTTATTCTACTGTTCAAAGGTTTAAAAAAATGAAATGAAGCATTTTTTTATCTGTTATTCAAATTTTCATATTCTTTGTTATTACAAAAATGGTTATTTACTTATTTTTTACTCATGAAATGAGACTTTTATTTCTAAAATTTATTATTTTAATGTTTAACGGTGCGAAAAACATGCTAAGAAATAATATTTCACTGTTAGAAGGAGAGGTTAAGGAATCAAAATTTCCTTTTGGTAACTTGGTAATGGTTGACCAAACAACGTTATTATATATTTACTTCAATTTCGGCATGGTTTTTTCCGAGTTCTGGGCACTTTTTTTCGAGTTTTGCAAAACTTTCAACACTATCA
>JAAAKG020133932.1:0-14006 GCA_010014905.2 Druon quercuslanigerum | reverse complement strand
TTGACCTTTTTGAAAAAATATTTACCTGGAGAGATATTTAGGTGTATCGAGACTTTTTGAACACCCTGTATATTATATGGCGTTGAAAAAATTGTACACTTTAATGCCTACGAATCTAACAAATTCAGTTTTTGTCCGAATGCGCTCCTTTGTATTCAAAAGTTTATGTTCGAATCATTTTGAATCCACAAAAAAATGGCATTAAAGTGGCTTCTTTTTAATGTCATTGAATGCAGTTAAATGACCGTGCCAGTTTATTGTCGTCATGCAGTTCGTTTAGTGATCGAAGTTATAGCACGGCACCAATGCCGTTCAATGCTGTTCAATTACAAAATAAGTCGAATGTCATTTAATGCTTTTCCGAACGAATGTATTGAATACAATCAATGCATTCGAATGCCGTTAAATGACCATTCGGTCGAAAATGGAATGTTTAGTTTTATGGGCATTGAAGTGTATAATTTTTCAATGCCATATAATCCACTTCAATGCTCTCTTTTTAAAGGCATTCTGCCTTTATCTAACGCAGACGAACCTAATTCTACAACCTAACTTAACACTGCTGCATACAACACAATTGTCTAACGCATAATATCAATCGTTGGGCCTATCAGTTGAAATGGTTCTTATATACTAACCAGCAAAACTCTCACCGCTTGTGAGAAATGACTAGCGCCGGGCCAAAAATTGGTGGTGCCCCAAGTGATATTTCCTTTTCTTACTTCAACGTCGAATATTTTTTTGACATATTTTATTAAAATATTTTATTACAAATATATCATTTGATTATTTTTAATGTTAAGAATATTTAAGTTAATGTGTATTTACCTTAAATTTATTACCGTATATTCGCGTCGAAAGTTCAGTACTTCAGTACTTCCTACTCTTCAAATCAATCATCAATTAAGGCATGATATGAAAAAAGTCAAGAAATATAAAATGTCCAGAATGTCCAAAGAAAATTACTCGCTACGTGGGCACATCCTCATGACAACTTTTGTATCTTAATTCTTTTTAGTTTCGTGTGGGGCGTTTCAAAAAATTTAGTTCTTGTATGTTTTTGATGCTATTGTTTACGATTCAAACCATAAATAGAACTATCAAAAAATGATTGGTGATAAAATAATACAATTTTACATTGTCATCAGAGAAGGTATTAGATTGGTGTAAAATATGTCCCACCCTGTTTTTGTCAAATGTCCACGTTTTGAGAACCCCTAAATCCGGAAAAAGTTTTTACGAATGTATCTGTCTTTCTTCCTGTATGTATGTATTCATGTGTGTATGTATGTATTTTCTTTCGATTTTACAACCTTAGTCCCACATTATAACCTCTTATTTTAAATTATATACATTTTATACCATTTAATTAATTTAATGCAAATCATTATCTCTTTTGCCTGAAGGGCAACACAGAGAGGGGTGGGGTTAGGAAGAATTTGAGCAAGGAATAAAAATACTTAATACGCCACAAATGACTTAAAAACCACTCGTACGGGTTACGAATTTTCTTATTTATTCAACGGCCCTGAATGCCTCACATCTTAAATTTGCTACATCCCGTAAAAAGAGAAACAACGAACAAACGGAATTCATGGACAGATATCATCGACTTAGATACGAAATGGTTGATTAAACACTTCAACTCATGAGGGATGATACGTCCGACATGGTGCTTCATGCGTGACTCTTGAAGTTCACCGCGATCGCAGCCATGTTGGAGGCTTCACCCCTAACTTTATTCGAAATTTTCGATCGGATTCTTCAAACATGGCGTTGACCTTCCTGGACCTTCAATGTCTTGAAGCGGCGCCATGTTGGAAGAAATACCGGTCGATGCATGAAATAAGCGATCCGTCGTCAGAAGCAGAATTTAGCTCGGTTACCCAGCGATTCACGAGAAAACCGAACCCCCATGCAACTCACTAGTAGCACAAAACCACGACCCACTTCTTTACAATAGATCCCATTTTATATCGAGCGGACCCCACCACACTGCATCTCGGACACGCATTTAAATTTCGGAGGCGAAATGAGAGACACATACCTGGTAAGCTATTCCAAGAGAAGTAGATTATCAGATTTCCTGATTACGACTTCTTGCTGAGTCAGTGTAGACGGTAATCAAAGTCTCGCCGGGCCGTTTTAATTATACGCCCAATCAATTCTTCATCGGCGTTCAAATTTTCAGTAGCGATGATGGTATAAGGGAGTACGACTCGTGGTGGGCGGACAGTATAATGGTCGAACACAGAGTGAGTGAAGACGACGCCGAGTACAGGGTTGGCAGTTAATCCATAGATTACGTCTAGACTGCCAACCACGCTACACAACGGCGTGTGAAGGCACATTACAATTAGAGTGTCCTTCAGTTATCAGACATTTGCACTACTCCCTCCCCACTCGCCTCAGAGTCTATACAGTAACCCGCCATTATACATGGCCGCTTCCCTCACATGCGCCGTGTGTCCGACGCAAAACTTAGCCTGGAGCACCTAATTTAAGTAGTGCGCGCTTGAAGATATCGTCTGCTAGTGTTTTGAAAGTTTGAATACTGACAGCCGATGTTGAGCTCCGCGTGGCCGTGTTTTCCCTCCTGTCACCGAAATTGGAGGTATCGTGTCAAGTTCAATGATTCACGACTAGTTAGTCGTGAATCCTTTGTTGTTCGTTGTGTGTGGGTGTGTGGTGGAGTGTGGTGCTAGGGCCCGACGGCCCTAAGAATGCCTAGTGAACAAAGTAAACAAAGAGTTCGCAGGCATTAGTAAGTCAAATTTTATTTTAGTTTATAATAATACCCCAGTCTGGTGACAGATCTACGAGGCGCATTAACAATCCCTAGGCCTCAACAGGATTAATTCAAGGCAACAGGCCGTTCCCATTGAGGCTTCTGTCATATGCCAGCACCTAAGAATCTGTGCTCGACCATGGTATACCTTACCACGTAATTTTCTATATCTAATAAAATTGACTGGGCGCAACAATAATTTCAATTTGGACGTGGTGCATTATACCACGTCACAGTATGTATGTATGCATGGATGCCTGTATGTCTGTCTGTTTTCACTATATATTTTAATAAAATTAATCTATTAGATTGCCCTTTGGTACACTTTTTATTGTCCTAAACTAAAGGTTAAGTTTGTTAGGCAGACATTTTGAATAAAAATTTACAAAGTTAGCACATTTTGGTATTTTTGATATCACTTTTTTTCAAAATTCAAAAATTTTCTGTTCGACAAGAAACATTTTAAACCAAATAACGCACGATATGAAATAAAGGCAAGAGAATAAAAACGTAGATTTTTTAATTCCCTACAAGATTACAATCCCTACAACTTTAAATGAGACATTTAAACTAATTCTGTTTTAATACCATTTCATGTTATGCGTTGTTAGAATATACGTTTATGGAAATAACATACAATTGGAGGGACACATTCGAGTGCGAAACACGAGATATATGATGAGAATGTGTTCGTTAAAGCCGAAGGAGCTTTAAAAAAAGAGAATTCACAATCAACAAATTACTGCTGTCGATGCTTTGACCTTTAGTTTTAAAATTTCTGTGCACAATTGTGGGAAATATACAAAGACCAAGCGCGTAACGCGAGGTAAATACATTATCGAGCGCGAAGCGCGAGAACCAAAACCCGCGCGCCCTAAGCGCGCCCAAACTTACGAGCGAAGCGAGACGCGCGCGTTTTTTTTTATTAAGAATGGTGAATTTGGATTGTTGGAAAGATTGAAAACATTTTTTTACTGCAGAAAGAAGAGATACATATATTGTTATATCTTCATTTCGCATTGCGGACTGATGTTCGACTGCGCACATCGAGGCGCAGATATATTTTCCCAGACTAGTTAGGACTTCCTACTGTTCTACAATTCGCCGTAGACTGAATTTGGCTTCTTACTTAAATTTTGTGTAGTAAGTACAGAACACTTTTTACTAGAATATTATCGAGAAACTGCTTCGTTATATTTATGGAGTAAAATATTCTATTTTCCAGCTGGTTGCTAATTTTTATAAGAAGTATCCAGATCCAGTACCAAGCACCATATGACTGTAGCTTTAGAAACTGCTTCATTATGTTTATGGAGTAAAATTTTCTACTTTCCAGCTTGCTGCTAATTTTTATAAGAAGTATCCAGATCAAAAATATATTTTGTTAAGTCAACTGGTCAACTGTGAGAAATCGTCTGGTCCGCTTACTTCTAACAACTGGACAACCTGAAGATGTAGGTCAACAGAAGTTGACTTGTAATTTAAAATATCTGGACGATGAGAAATATTATAATTCCATATTAATATGCCAAAAATATATGACTGAATCCATTTTAAATCAGGCAGGGTTCTATATTCGAAATCGCCGAATTCCGATTTGTAAAAAAAATGTTTTAAATAAAATGCTTATTTGAATTCTGTGCCTGATTTTTTAAAGAACCGCCATTTTTTTCTTTAAAACTCTATTAATTTTTACCCTATTGTGATATCTTGTATTTTATTTTTGATTAAAATGAAGTTCATCTTCTTTTTTAATTTTTTAATTTTTTTAGATAAACAAATTATGTAATGTGAACTAATTGTTTTAAATATTTTCTTTGTATACACCTGCATTGGATGCACATACAGGGCTAAACACAAAATACCTCAACTACATTTCTGAAATACGTGTATTTCAGTACCATGTAGTTGAAATGCATCACAGGGAAAATTCAAATCAGCTTCTTTAGTTTAGGACTTCAATGGTCAAAGAGTGGGAGTACAAAAGAGTGACAAAAAGATGTGGCGCTATTTAAAGGCGGCTGGCAGGGGACAGTAGAGTCCTGGAGTACGCAGAGATGCGCAGTAGCGATCTTTAAAGAATAAAGATGCGCAATACACGGTCGTGGCACGTAAGTCTGTGCAGTATATACATACGATATTTCGAGGTGTACAGTATGTTTTCATGTATAATAGAGATGCGCAGTAGGCACTAACAGACCATAAAGTTGCGCTGTAATCCTTTGTTTAACTAGAGCGCGCAGTAGAGCCCTGAAATACTCAGGACTGCGCAATAGCGAGCTATGATACATGACACTAGACAGTATATGCCAATTATGTGTAGAGATGCGCAGTATGTATTTCTGAGACCTGGAACTGTGCAGTAGGTATTCATTAACATACAAATATGCAGTATACTTTTGTTTTAAAATAGGATGCGCGTTAGAGCCTTTCAGTGCTAAGGGCTGCTCGGTAAAGATGTACGGTACGTCAAGACGCGCAGTAGAATTTTCTAGTGTAGCAGTAGCGACCTAAAATATGTAGGGGCTCACACTAGAGATCTACGAAACATCAGGCTGTGGCATACACTTTTTTTAATCATGCTGCGCAAGAGTCTTTCAGTGCTCAGAGTTGCGCAATAGAGGAATATGTTAAGCAAGCCCGCGCAGTAGATGCATGATACTTAGGGAGGCGCATTAGGTATTTATAGGGCATAAAAGAGCCTAATAGACTTTTGTAATAAATTAAACCACGCGGTAGATATCTAAGATATGTAAAATGCGCTGCACGTATTTCTGGGACCTGGATCTGCGCAGTTGGTATTTATTCAACATATAACTGCGCAATATACTTTATGTGGTTACTCGGTTACCGTGACCAATGTACTTGGTTGTTACAACCGACTGTCTCTGCTGCCGGCCCTATTCTCGGAGCAAATGGCTCACGTCTTCGTTTCCCATGTCCAGGTTCTGTTGAAAATACAGAAAGAAGCACCCGAGACAGCAATTCTCCGCGATGCATTTAAATGGAAATTATTAAATTCACTTCACTTTTTCTGGAGGCGCAACTGAATCCTACCGATCACAAGCGTGGTTCGCTTCCACTGTTTTTGCTGCGACGCCTGTGCACTTCTGCTAAAATTATATCTACTTGGTTAAAAACCCTCAACTCAACATGGTTCACATTTACTGAGTTCAAAAGCACTTGGTTAAAACTGATCGACTTCAATTTGTTAGAATCAGCTACTTAGAATGTTAAAAATGAACGCAGTAAATTTGATTGATTAAAAACAGGCAATATTACTTGAGGAAAAATAAAAAGCATATTGATTATGTAAAAAGTGACTAGTTTTCTTCTGAAAATATAACTACTATATGCAGCTTGGTTAAAATTTATTACAAAGCAGTTGCTTGCTTTTTACAGAAAAAGTCGTTTTATTTTAACAAGGAACTACTCGTTCAAATTTTTCATTATTAAACTCGGTTGCAACAACCCTTTAATGTGCTATTTTTTACAATTTGGCTTTACCCGTTTTAGCTCGGCTGTGATAGCAACAAGCTCATGATTAATTATAACAATCACTCTGTTATTTTTAAATAATATATCTTTAACCGAGTTATTTATCCAGCTCGGTTAACGGTTGGTTTTCTCAGTGTGACAATTTCGGAGTCTCGACTTGCTCGACCACAGCCCTCGCCTCTGGACTGGAATTATTTTAGTCTATTTGTTTACACTATCAAGGTAAAATTTAAACATCAAGCAATAAGCAATTATTTTTTTGTTAGGGCAAAATCATTAAATATTTGTATCTTACATTATATATACGTATTTACAGGGTGATTACAAGCATTCAGAAAAGCATATCTCACAACACAAATTTTAAAACAAAATAATAATTTTTTAAACAAAAAAATCAATTTTCTACTAAAAGAGATGAGTTTTTAACCAAAATTATGAATTTTCAACAAAAAAGTTTAATTATCTACTACATTTTACTGGTTTTTATTCAAACTAAACTAAATGGTTTAGAACATATTAAATACTTCTTGTAAAAATAGCATGAATAAAGTTCATAGACAATTTTATAAAGAATATAATAAACCGATGCAGTATTATACAGATTAAATAAACATTACGGGGAATTTCTGAAGATAAAATAAAACGGAAAACTTAGATCAACTATTTCCAAATAAATAATTACGTCTTTAACTATTCTTTCTACATTAAATTTATATTTCGTTTCCAAAATTTGTTAGACTTAGCAATGTGCCTACCTTTTTTGATTTCGTAAATCAATTTAAAGATTGAGTAATGTGCTTGTCGACTTTATACTGAAAACATCCTTATTATTTTAAATTTATTACTCAATACAAAAATCCTGTTTCCTTTATTTCCTCTAGTTTACAGTAGTATGCATATAAAATATGCACTTAATTTTACATGATCAAATTTTTACGAAATTAAAACAATAAAAAAATAATCTTCAAAGTTAATTAATTTATTTTTTATTCACTTTCATAAGTCTTGAAATTTTTATCTTTTTAAAGGAAGTGTACATACAAATACCTTGTTTTTCTTTACCTTGCTGATATTATTCGCCCTTTTTTCTTTGTTTCTATTTATTTTTCTACCTCCAGTTAGAGTTTGTATTAAACTCAACATTTACTTCTTTTAGTTATTCATTTTTAATATTTATAGATTTATTTGCTTATGAACCAAATACAATGTTCTCTAAATTTTAAGAGATGTGTAATACTTTCCTAGCTTACTGGGTTTTATAGGTAATCACGTTCTATCTAATTATTTCTGTCTATTATCAGTGGATTTCATTAATTACAATTTTTCTCATGCAGGAGGGACTTCGTGAAACTTTACATTACTTAAACCACTTTTCGAAGTAGTACTTTATTTATTTTGCAATGGTTAGAGCATGTTAATCTGAATGGCAAACATCACCATTACTAAATAGTATGTTTCGTGATCTAAAGAGGTAATGTTAGGATTATTCAAATGTGTAAAATGTCATTTCAAACAGTGATTCCCGTTACTCTATTCAGACTAGAAATTGAAAATACAGGTAGAATATTTTACTGTTTTAAATAGCTTATATTGCCTCTTTTTAGTAGCTCCGATATAGGTTCAGTGGACATATTTACCATTTAATATAGTACTCTCTTCTTCTGAATCTCATATTTAGAGAAGTGGTAAAAAGGACAAAGTACACTTTCAGAGTTCAAATCCTTTATGCAAAAATGGCACTTTTTGCTCTCTTTTGAAGTGTCAATGTACCATTCTCTTTTTCACTTGAATGTGTCTGTCTGGCTGTAAGCACTGTAACTTTTGTAAAAATTAATCTTTTTTTCCGGGGGTTTGGGGGACAGAACCCCCTATATTAAAAAAAACCAAATGAGATGACGCATCAAATTACTGCAAAAAGAATAATAAAATTAGATTGTTAAATCAGGTGATATATTTTTAACACAGAAAAAACTGGGCTGAAAAGGAACTTAAAACGATAAATAAGCTCTAAATGATACCTTAGCTGGTGTTCTAAACGATCCCAATTGTAATCGACGCTATTTATAAAGAACCTATTTTCCTTAAAGCACACATGTGATCGAATTCTGATGGACATAATTTAATGAAGTTAATTAAATTATAATATTTATTACCACAATTAAAATAGATATAAAGACTTGTTAAATATAATTTTCAGGTTATGTAGTAAAGTTGTCCACATAAAGGCATATTCTTATGCAAGAAACTTTTCGTCTCAAGTCGTCAGTCGATAACTGTAAATCGATCCCTAACTTACCATCCCTACTTTGCAAGCGTTTGGTTTGTGAATGCGCCTTACGTTCTTTTCAAGAGCGCTCTGAACGAACCTTTTCGGCTCTTTACGGTATCTATTGCACGTTTTCCGATGCAGAGGTTATTTTACTTTTTGGCACCAGGCGATGAACATATTATACGCAGAGATATATTTGTTCAAAGATTTTGGAGGCAAGAGTTTTTGGGTGAATGCTTCGGCTGCAGCTCGAATTTTTAAGCTCTCTAAATTTGAAATAGTAAAATATAACCGATTGTCTGTTAAATCCTACTAATTTTTGTAGCTAGAATTGAGTCACTGAAAATTAGTATAATCATATTGATTGGATTAGTAAAACGACAATTACTAATTGAAATAGGAAAGTGAGCAGTGGCGGTTGAGAATATCGCGCTTGTTTGTGTATGAAAGTTGTACGCGGGTTTTTTTCGCAAGAATAAATGAATAATTTGTCCAAATGGATAAGTGTTTCAAAAATTATCCACATCTGCAAAGCCTTTTTGAACTTTTCAACGTTGAGTACTTTGTTTTTAGTACAAGGTTTGGAGCGTCCAGCATGCCGAAAAAAAATAACCTCAAATGTTTTTCTCGCATGGGGTGATGTGATTGATTAATTTCAGTACTTTAGTTAGTATGAAGAAGGTATAAGATTTGGAAAAATTATAAATTGTGAAAAAAAGGACTATTTTCCTGAACAAGTACTTAATGAACAATGCGTATATTATGAGAATGTAAAATTTTATGACGTTTTTATAAGAGTGATACATTTATAGTTATTAGTACAGAAGAACTTGATATTGAATTTGGTAAAATAACCAATATTGTTTACTTGAATAATGAAGTTTGCTTTGAGTTGAAAGGTTTTGAGGAAACGTGCTTTGATAAACACTTTAATGCCTTTATTGTTGAAAGTAGTAATACGAAAAAGTTCATAAAATTTTCAGATTTACCTGCGATATCTCCACTTCACGCAGTGGTTAAGAAAAATACTATTTATTTGTTTTCCAAATACGGATTGTGACTCAAAGTTCTTTTGTACATCTCGGTGGATAAGTTGAACGGCTATATGAAAAGAGGGTATATATTTTAAATATAGACAGTATGCATAATATGTAAATAAATGTTATTTCATACAAATTTTATGTATTATAAATAACTTGGCCTTGGAATCATACCCTCATTTCTTTGATAAAGCTCTCAACCTTACCTGAAGATTTTACTTTAATTATTAATAAAAAATAATGTGTTTCAGTTTTGCGTTTCTAGTAAATGTATAATACAGAAAATAATAAATTGTACTCTACTCCGAAAAAATTGGTACCATTGAAAGAAAAAATAATTTATTATGTTGTTTTTATTTCATGCTTTCATGTGAATCTTAGATTAAAATAGGTTTTACAACTTGTCAATCATTAGCAATTGAATGTTCGAATTTACGATGTACAACGATATAAAGGATGTAAAAATATTTAGGCATGCTTTCCATTTCACATTACTTGAGCTTATTTGTATTTTTTTTAGAAATTGTATCTGTTGTGTGTTATAAATAATATCCATAACATCTCATGCCAATTAAAAGGCTTTAGGCTTACCATAGTACGATACAATAGACATCCCAATATTTGGGAAGGATCTTCGCCCAAATGGGAGCACTGATGTGCCAAACTCGCGCAGCAGCAATCTTAAATCGAAAGCGCTGCTGCTGACCTCTGATTGGTACAACAACGACCCTAACCTTCTCTCAGTGTAGAACATTTTCAATTTGTCTCCAATTACAAAAATAACATATTTTTGAAAATTATCTGAGGGTACCTTTTGACGGAGGCCTGTTTTGAATTAATCTTGGAATTAATATTTTTCATATGATCAATATGTAGCTTTTTGTTTGGCTTATGGCAAATTTCATTGGTTGATAACCTAGATACGATCTCGATGTTTCAAATTAATTCAAAGATTAATTCAAAACACACAGGTCTCCGCGATAAGGTACCCTAATTATGAGTGGATTTTCACCGGATTTTGTATTCTCTCCAAAATTATCACTTTACAAGTTCAACGCGCTTCCGTCGACTGCTACCAATTTGGGCGCCTGGAGTTACTGCATTTGCGTTAGGGTCTCGGAGTTGGCGCGGAATTCAAATTGGCATTAAAAACAATTCTAGTAATTGAAATTGATAATTATAAGATGGACAAGAATGTATGTAACTTGTATTTATTAACATTTTCTTTATGAAATATAAGTTAGTTTTTGAAATCCAATAAAAATAAACTGTTACATAAAAAGTACGTGTGTTATACATTTTTCTCTGAACTGAAACTTAAGAAGTTTTAAAAAAATATTGTGGAAAATACACAAACTAAATTGATGGAAAAACGAAACAAGTTGCCATAGAATGCTTAATAACCATTCTTTGTTTAATAGCATGCATACTTTTTTAAATGATGAAGATGAGACAATAAAAACTCTTTCGTTGCAATACCAATGCATATTGCGAATTGTGATAATATAAATTTATTGAAATGATATGCATTTTTCAGAGTAGCTAAGAATACAATTTAATGTAAAATAAAATTTGAACTTTATTTTGCACTATCTGAATACGCAGCCCCAGCCTAAGGTACAGAATTAAATATATTATACATTTGATACAATAGAGGTCAAAATAGTGTAGTAAAGTTCGCATTTTCAACCAAATCGAGTGCGAAACACAAGATACGTGATGAGGATGTGTTCGTTAAAGCCCAAGGGCCTTTAAAAAATTCACAATCACCAAATAACATATGTCGATAGTTTGACATTTAATTTTAAATGGTGGTCAAATGGGGGCACAAATGGGGATAAATACTACCCTTATGAAAAAGAAGTATTGGTAAGTATTGGGCCCAGTAATTTTTTCGCCAAAAAGCATTGGATATTCAATACTTATTCGCGATAAAAGTATTAGATCTAATACTTATAAATACTTCCTTTCACAAGGGCAAGACTGAGCGCGAATCGTGAGAAACAGCAGTCACGCGCTCTAGGCGCGCTCAAACTTGCGAGCAGCGGGCAGATTTTTTTACATTTTAAATGGACCTCGCAAAAAATATTGCGAAGGAGGACCTGCACGTTTCTGGTTGAGCCACTGAACTTATTTACCTAGCATTTCAAGTAGTAAGGATAAGAATCTCGCTTAGTGCTTATTGTAATGTGAAAAAGGAGATCGAATTCAGTTTCAAAAGTCAAACTTACAATTCTTCGCATACTATAAAAAATAGTTACTCAAACAGCTTAAATGATCAACTATACTATTTCCAATAGTTATTGAAGCTGCTTGTTTTAATCATCTTACTTTTTAAAATTTGAAGTAGTAATTCTGACTATAGATTTTCTATATTTTGAGATCATTATACATCATTCAGTATAAAAAGCTATTCAAATTTTTTCTTGTTTAATGCGAATAAGTAAACTTCAAGTTAACAATGAATCAAACTGAATCTGACTCTCTGCTTTTCTGCGTGATATACTTCCAGTTTTAAGCCACGTTAAAGTATTAAATATATTATAGGACATCGGAAAAAGGTAATAATTCAAAATCTAAAGTCTTAAACTAATTTTTACTTTCTGCTTTTGTTATTTTACTTGCATTTTAAAAGAAAAAAACATTTTTAACTAAATATACGGCTTTTGAGCAACAATACACGTACATATTTGACGAATACAATGTGTCCCAAAAATTAACATATGCTGGGGACCCCATTTTACATTCAATTATCATGTCACAATTAGAACTTTCGGGTGAAAGTCGGGGATATAATATTTGGATCTATACTGAATTTATTGAAACTAGACTCATGTATATTTAGCATATGAATAAAAAGTACAACACGTGCGTTCATGGCACTCACCAACACTGAACATTTTATTGTTATTTACCCACATTAAGAATAGAGAGCGTTCATTAATTAAAGGGTAGCATGCCATAAGAACTTAATCCAGGAATTTTTGAAAATAAGATTGTTGGCTCAAAATATCAAAAGAATTCTAATTAACATTCTGGGAAAAGAATTTCTTAAAATCTAATTTTTGTTTATAGGCATGCCATATACATGTTTTAGATGTTTTTAACAGTCAACCGTTTTTGAACCAAATTCATTAAAATATACGGCATATATAATATTTCAAATTTCTAAACTTTCAGTATATATTTGTACAATTTCTCTAAATTTAAAAAATGAACAATTTCCATAATATTGAAATAAAATTTAAATTTTTCGAACGATTTAACAGTTTATTTAAAAGAACAATAAATTGCAAAAGACTTGTAATTAATAAAAAAAAACTTTCTAAGGGAGAATCAACAAAATTCTGTCTTGTGGTTTATTGAAGGTGCAGAGAGACGATTCCGTCTCCGGTGAAAGTTGAGTATCAGGTCTTACGAAAATTCGTCTGGCTCGATGAACGGATTTCAGAGAATTGGTCAAGCCTGTAATAATGTTTATTTTTAACGGTGCACCTGCGAAAAATAAGATCCTTTATATGAAATTGCCGGTACAGGAAATTGATCAATATTTTTGGAGAAAATAATGAGGGATTATCACTATGAGGACTTATGTGTGTCAAATAATATATGCTTATTCAGTAAAATTATGCAGTGGCGTAAGCAGTATGGAGCTAGCTGTTAGACCCCCACCCCCTTGACGATGGCACAGACATATTTACCTTACCGTCCACTTGCGATACTAGATGTGCATTATTATACTGAGTGTAATTATAATAAAAATTTTATAAATAAATGTTTTAATAGGAATATTATTATAATTATAATAGCTATATATAATATAAAATATACAGGCGGCTAGCCTGGATTAAGTTCAACTCAAAAGTACTTGAACATCCAATTTCTATTTCTTACGTGTCTTGGAGATGCCCTCGGCTACCTTGGGCCAAGATAGAGAAAAAAACGTTCTACACGTTTCGAAATTAAAAAAAAAAATTTCAACAACTAGAAATTGTATTTTTCTCAAAAATTATGCAAAATATGAATAGCAATTTATAGTGAAAAATTGTTCAGCTTCTTGAAATTTATTAAATTGTACCCTTTCTACATATTTAAATAGTTTACTTCAAATTATTTACCAAAATATAGAAAAATTTGATGGAAACTTCCTGAAATCTATAAAATGATACCCTTACTGAAAAAAGCTATGGTAAACTAAACTATAGTCGTATAATTGAAAAAAAGTAGTTGCGAGTACCATTTTTCCAATCATTATTACTATTCGTATGTTATAGGAAAACTACTTTAAAATAGCCTATCAGCTGTAGTTGCCATAACCGCTTCTCCTAGTTGGATCAACCCTGGCGAACCGAGTGAACG
Organism: Druon quercuslanigerum; assembly: GCA_010014905.2. Taxonomy (NCBI): domain Eukaryota; kingdom Metazoa; phylum Arthropoda; class Insecta; order Hymenoptera; family Cynipidae; genus Druon; species Druon quercuslanigerum. The sequence goes on along the minus strand of JAAAKG020133932.1, from coordinate 52 downwards.
GAACGGCTACTCAATAGCGTAGCCATATAGTAGCCACATAGTAGCCCTTCCG
>JAAAKG020133931.1:0-14006 GCA_010014905.2 Druon quercuslanigerum | reverse complement strand
GTAGACAAAGATAATCTATGTTTACGTGCGGAGATGTGAGTTACCCCTGGGCACTGGAAATGGGTATGGCTGTGACCAAAATTATTTCTGCGAACAGTCACAGGGGTGCCTTCCTACCCCACGAGGTGTTGGAAAGGGGCAAGGAATGACCAGCATTATTTCTTTGACTAGTGACAGGGGTTTTTCGCGCCCACCACTGAACAATTCAAAGGGGTATGGGTTCGACCAACATTATTTCTGTAATCGGTCACAGGGCCCCCCCCCCCCCCCAAGAGATCTCAAAAAGTGGTTGGGGTTCGACCAATATTTTTAAGTGATCAGTCACCTCCCGCAATTCATGCAAGGCGGCGAAAGAATAATATTTATGATATTAGCATTTTCATTTGTATACTATCATAAATAAGTGTTGCCCCGCAGCTTATATGTTTGAAGAAAAATATTTCAGTATCTTTATCTTAATGTACGTTCAAATTGAACAGCCATGCTACCGTAAGATAATTCATAAAAAAATTAAAGTTAATAAATAAATAATTTAACATACTTGCATGGAAAAAGTAAGATTGTCTGTTTGAAAACGATTAAAGAGACAGCAGTTTTGGAGTGAGCCTAATCCTTTTTTATTGTTAAATGTGTAAATTTAACATTGATCGATACTTACGATAAAATAATTATTGTAAGGAATATATACGTTAAGCGATACAGGTTATGGGGTAAATTAGTTACAAAATTCGCACTACATTTAAACCACCCTATAAAATCAGCACACTCGTCAGCATGATTTAATAAAATAAAATTATACGTACTTTCAAAAGTAATGTGGAATTTCAGAAAATTCAATATGGTTGATTCAATATGGCGCCTTAAAAGTATTTTTTCCCAGTATATTCCTCAGAAACAGTAGAAAAAATGTTTAGCCCTTTCGAATATTCCTTGATTAAAAATAGCGGCCGTGTATTCTTGATTTTATAACAAATGCTTCAAGTCAATTAGTGAAAACTCCTTTGTTTTCAGAATCGCTGATAACGAATCCGATATCAGAATTCTAAAAATATAAAATGGCGACCATGTACTCTTTATTTTAAAAAAATGGTTAAATTGAATAGAATACCCAAATTGCAGGGGGCTTAAGATCGCCGATAACGAATCTGATATAAAAATTCAAACTTTCAAAATGGCGGATTTAAAATGGCAATCGTTTGCTCTAGATTAGAGAAAAAATGTTTCCATTGAATTGAAAACCCATAATCGCGGGTTTTTGGGATCGCTGATAACGAACCTCATTTCGGAATTGTAAAATTCAAAATGGCGGATTTAAAATGGTGGCCATGTACTCTTGATTTTAGGACGTTATTTTAGTCTCAGTACTTTAGTTTTGAGATCTGAGATTCTCCAGTACACACAGTGTATGCATATGCACAATACACAAAAATTTAAAGGGAATGATTGACTCCATTAATCTAAACAAAATTTAAATAATGATCTTCAGGTTTACAAAGGTTGTTTAAATTTCGTTTTATGCAAAGATACCAAACCCAGATGTTACTTCAACGAGTGTAAGAAACATGCAGGAATTCAGAAGTTTTAAGATTACATTGAAGAGCTGTTTGACGAGCACAATATTTAACAAGTCATTTTCAGCATTGAATAAGTCATTTTCAGCGCATCAAAATCTAAAATAGCTATTTTGACTTTTGAATTTACAATTGTAGAATTCTGATATCGGATTCGTTATCAGCAATACTAAAAAACCCCGAGTATGTTTTTTTAAATTAAATTGAAGCATTTTTTTCTGAAATCAAGAGTACACGGACGCCATTTTAATTCCACGGTTTTGAATTTAAAAATTCTGATATCGGATTCGTCATCAGCGCACCCAAAACCCCCGAGTATGTTTTTTTAATTTAATTAAAATGAAGTTAGTAAAGAGGGGAATATAAGTGGATGGAATAAGTATTGCAAAGAGAAAAAGAAGGAGGTCAGAAAGGAATTAAGAAAGTGGAGAAAAGATAAAAGTAATGGGGAAGAATATAGGAAGGTAATAAATAGAGAAAGAAGAAGAAAAAGAGTAAACCAAGATATTTAAATGGTAGAATGGAAAACAAATTTTTGGATTTGCTAGGAGGGGTAGAGAGAAAAGTGAGGAAGGGAGGAAAATATGGTAGAGAAAGAGATGAGGAAGAGGACATAACAAGGGAAGAAATAGTTAATGTGTTAGGAATAATGAAGAATGGAAAGGCACTTGGTATGGATGAGATTCCAAATGAAGTATGGTAAATGCAAGGGAAATTTATGAAGAAAGGCAGGAGAAGAGGGAAAGAAATAAAGAAATGCGAAGAAGTCATGAAACAGTTAGCAAGGAGGATGCTGATGTTGAGAAAAATAGAACAAAGAATAGAAAAGAAAGAGAGGGAAGAAAGAAAAAAAAACATAGTGATAAAGGGTATAAGATTAGAGGGGAATGAGCTGCAGGAAGAAGTGGAAGAAGTGGAAGAAGTCCTAAAAAGAATTGATGCGAAAGTAGAGATAGAAGTGCGTAGTGTAGGAAGGGAAGAGAGAAAAGAGGAGAGAATGCTACTGGTGCTGATTTTATGAGAAATTTGACACAATATGATGTAGTAATAATTATGCAGACGTGGCTAGATTAAAATGGATGGAAAGAGTAAGGGGAAGGTTACCAAGAGGTCATGGGAACAAGGAACGAATGTTTAATAGGGAAACATAAGAAAGAGAGGAAAGAACAAAAAGAATGCTTAATAGTAGAAGAGGTACAGATGGGAGGAAAGAAGTGGAATATTGTGGGGTTTTATGTGAACGGTGATATACCGGAGAAAGCAGAGGAGATGAAAGAAATAATGGAAGAAAATAAAGTGTATGAAGTTGTTAAATAGCTTGGAGGAGTTGGGATGGTTTATCTTAAACTGAAATATAGAGTTAGATGAGGTAGGAGAATATACTGCTTCGGATCACTTTCCCTTAATAGTGAAATTAGAGGGAGAAAAAAGTAATAGCGATATGAATAAAAATAGAGAAAAGGTAAAAAGTGTAGGAAAATAGGATTAGTCAAGGCAAGGAAAAGAACAGTCTAGAAAAAATGTGAGAAATATCAAAATGGGAGATGGAAATTTGTGCGAGGAGATGGAAAAAACAATAGGAGAAATAAAGAGAGGATTAGAGTGGGGTAAGGATTGTAAAGAGAAAAAGAAGAAGGTCAGAAAGGAATTAAGACAATGGAGAAAAGAAAAAAGTCATGGAGAAGAATATAGGAATAAAGAAAGACAGAATACACTGAGTTGTATGTTCAAAAGAAAGAGGAAGAGAATAAAAGGTTTTAGGAAGAGGCGGAGAAGGCTAGGATGGAAGAAGAGGTTTGGAAGGTAGTAAATAGAGAGACAGAGAGAGAAGAAAAAGATTAAACCAAGACAGTGAAATAGTAGAATGGAAAAAATATTTTTTGAGTCTGCTATCAGGAGTAAAGAGAAAAGTTAGGAAGAGAGTAAAATACGGTATAGAAAGAGAGGTGGAAGAGGAAATAACAAGGGAACAAATAGTCAAGGTTTAGGACAGCTGTGAGTCGCCTTCCTGCTTAATTTATGTCGTTTTTGTTGAACCACTTTAGTAATCTTATTTTTTATCAGTTACCCGATTTTTTTCAAAAAATAGATAATAAGCGCATTTACCACAACCGAGAAACCCCTTCTGGGGCCGGGGGAATCTTTGAAGTGCATTTTTAAAAACTCAAAACCGAAGTATCATCGAACGCTGGTCAGTTTTGAGCGTTCCATAGATTTCGCCATTTTTGTGCGCCCCGTTCAAACGGCCTTAACATGAGGAAAAGTACCGTAAAATTTAAAATGCAGTTCATTTTTTATATTTGCTCTGTATAAATATGATCTTTAGAATATTGTGAAAAAATATATTCGCACGAAAAAAAATTATTTTAAAAATTTACAAAATGGCTTACAAGAGGCAGATTTATTTATTAGAAAGCACTTGATGAAAACTAAAATTTAAAATTTTTAAAAAATGCAAAAGGGCAGCTTAAATTTTTCTTTTAAATTCATTATTTCTTAGTTGCTCGGTGACAATTTTTCGGGTGTTAATTAAAAAGCTACATTATTGTAGGGAAACATATTTCGTGATTCTTGGAAGTCAAAATTTTGAAAAATCAATTTTATTGTTACAAAGTATATGGCTGGAAGTGGATCTCGAAATTTCCACTAAAGTAAAAATAGCGCCTCATTACTATTTAAAAAAAATTCATAATGTTTACAAATTTAAACGAAATATAAAATACTTTATTGGAAAGAACACAGTGATTCTTAAAGCTTAATTTTGGTTTAAAAGTTTGAAAGTTTTCCAACAAAATAACAAAAAAAATCAACATTTCTGATGATTCAGTGAAAGGTTTTCAAATTTCATCAAGACTCAAGATTCCCAGTATACTGCAGCTTTACGAACTTTACAAGCAAGTGCTTTTGAGAATCACTAAATCCTTTCCGAAAATATATTTCATATTTTGTTTAAATTTGTAAAAATTATGTAACTTTTGAAAATAGTGCTGAGGTGCCATATTTACTTTAGTGGAAATTTCGAGATCTACTTACCATACGCTTTGTAGCAATACAATTGATTTTTCTTAAAAAACTCAAAATATTCGAACTATAAGGGGCCATTTTAAATTCTTACAAATTTTACTTCCATGCATTACCAAATGTAACGGGTCAGAAGAATCACTTTCAAATACTTTTTATTGTGCCTGAACTATATTGCAGGACTTCTTTATTATAACAGACCTGTGCCGGTCAGGGGTACCAAATAGACTAACTGCCCCGTACAAGGGAAGCAGTGGCAACGGGCCCCTGCTTCTAGGACTCGAAGAGTGGGGAGGATGGAAGATCCTTTGACTGTGCATTTTCTTGTCAAGTAGCTCTTGGCGGAATTTCTCGACCTTTGCTTTCTTTACTTCGGCTTTTAGAAGTGAAGCATCTAGATGGAGCAATGCACTTCCCAAGGGTTATTAAGAAACTGGAGATTCAGAAGTCCGCGTCCGACTTGACGACGTGAGATCTATAATCGCAGAAGTGACGAATTGATATACAAGCTCTTATACATATGCATGATCTTACGTGTGGCAACATCAAGGGCCGTACGCTTTTTCTTCTTCAAATGAACCACCCCAAACGAGTGGAGTAGAACCGGGACGGCAAGCCAGTTAGTCGCAGATACACTATTTTTGCTTGACATATTAGCATCACGAAATTAACCAGGGTGGCATCTACAATCATCATCTGCAAGAAAAGTAAGCTACAAGTAATTCTGGAAATGCCTCGAGTGGAGAGAACCTAATATGCGGTTTACAAAATTCACACTGCTCCTGTAATGCAGCCAAGCTTAAATCATACCGCAGAACGTGCAGCAGTGTATTCCGACCTTCTCTTACATTATTGTGGAAGATTCACAAAGAACCGCTTTTTTAGCCAAGGAAGAAGATTTTATGTCATGTAAAAAGGTGTTAAGGAATTTTCTCTGTCAAAATAAAGTAGCCATGTATGAAACCTAAAGGTATCAGTCGCGCAACGTACAGATTCTCTACAACCCAACAACTGAAGACCTGCAAACTTGCGACATCCAGATAAGCTACCAGACTCAGACTTACTAGGCAGAACTGAAGACCTCAGGTGGTTGGCTCTATTCCTTAACCACACAGGTCCCTGCTAGAATAATATTTCCAGCTAGGTCGGACGACTTTCTACAACTTTCTGACATTGTCATCGTTCATCTAGCCCGGTGATGTGAGAAAGAAACGGCGGAATAGAGTTTATCGGCACCTATCACCACGAGAGGAGAAACAGAAGCCATACATGAGTCTAACTTGCATGTGGATTTAGCCCAAATCTCAACGATAATGGCTCCAGCTAGACAGCTAAAGGAAGCGCTAGTTAAGGAAATGGTGGAAGTAAGAGAACATCAAAAAATCTCCAACTTAAAAAAATTCTAAGACACTGAATGAATTGGAACAAGAATTGTACGTCAAACAAAGCAGATTTAAAAAATAGTACATCAAACAATCAAAAATTGTAAACTGCGCATTGGTTCATAACAATAACACTTGTCATGAAATTACAATATAGTTTACAAAAGTATCATTAGAAAGACTAATAAAGTACGTTAAAAAAATAACCGAAACTCTTAAAAATTGATCAAGCTGTGCATTTTTTTATAAAATTTGTTCATAACAATAAGAAATATATCTTTTTATGTTACTTTAATTTGGATTAAAAACGAAAATCCCTTAATAAATATCCAAAAACACTAAAATATTACCTACCATTGTTTATAAAGATACAATTGTTAATAAAAATTCTTAATTTATAATCAGCTTTTAGGTTATGTTTCAGGAATGTTTATTTATTGATTGAACACTAATATTATTTTAAATTAATTGCGTATTTTATTATAGTAACAATATCATAAATTTTGTGTTTTTGTCAACTTTGTGTATAATTAAAGTAAACAATATTTTTTTTCCTTTAAAACATTTTCCGTCGCCATCATTCAACGAGAATGCACTCGTTTCTTTAAATCTGCAGAATTCTAAGAAATCTAAAGAGTTTTTTATAATTCAAGGCTTGAAGGAATTTACAATAATTCAACGTGAATTCTAAAAATTTTAGAAGAATTCAAAAAAGTTTTTAAAAATTCAAAAGATTTTAGTTGGCTTCAACTTCTTCTGCAAGATTATGCAAAATTAAACAAAAGAGTACATCTTAATTCAGGAGCAGTTCACCCTTCGACCAAAGTTGCTGAATTTGAAAATATTTAAAAAGAATTATATTTTTTTAGGAGAATTCACTGAATTCTGAATTAATCAGAGACGGTCAATGATTAATTGCAATAATGTGCGAATTATCTCGGCTCATTAAAATTATTTGTGATATGCTCACTAGATTCTGAAGAATCTAGCCTACATTTCCATTTTTACAATGTAGCGAAATTTGACGAGCCAATATTTGATGTGGAACATGTCCAAATAAAAGATTTGTTTTTTTTTCAAAGTTGTTGGTTGTACCCGGAATATTCTGTTAAACTAATCGTCCTCAACAGCGGCGCTCTTGGAGGTGCCAAGCTTTCACTGGTCAATAGCCTCCGTGTCCTCACGGTGCACGAGACTTTTGCCGGATCGACGTATTGATTCCGTCACAGACTGTAACCACCTATCTCATAGTCGCGAGACGTGGTTTTGGCTAAAATTTTACCGCGATCTCGTTGGGATCGGGTACAATTTTTCGAAAAGAGAATAGTTAAATAATGTTACTATAAAGTTAATGTGATAGTCTGAATAGATTGGTCTACAATCTGATGGTTTACAATCTGATCTGATTGGTGCTAATCTGAAAAATTGCACCTGATCCCAGCGAAATCGCGGTAAAATTTCACCCATAACCACGTCTCACGTCTCATGCTTTTCAGAATATTATCCAGTGAAAGCTTGGCACCTCCAAGAGCGCTGATGATAAGGCGCAGGACTCCCGAAAGTGGGTCGGCGAACAATTCCTACTACCCCAGAGTTGGGGGAGCGAATGAATATAGACTAAATGCGATGGATCGGCGGAATCTTGGGGCTTTTAGGTGGACGGAGCGACAAAATCACAACTTGCTAGACTGCTACGATGCGAGTGTGGCTCCTGAACGAGAGGGTTATATGACAAGACAGCATGCTCTGTGTGCGAGAAACACCCAAAGCTATCGTACTTTTCGCATCAATGTCAGTGAAACCATGTCGAACTACTCCAAAAAAGACTATGTAGGCGGAGCACCTACTCTACCACAGCCAGAACAAGATGGCAACACAGAAAAAGAGGCGATACGAGGACCAACCACGGGCAGGCATCCAATAGAGAAAGAATGATGCTTCATGACCCAGAGAAACAAGAACATCCAGGTTTCTCTCAAGCCCTACTACTTCTCATTCTCGACAATCGACTCTATTTCGCTAGGAGCGTTAAGCGGTGCGATGTTAAGGTTAATGCCGAAGAGTGAAATATGCTGCCTGATGGTTAGCAGTTTTGACTTGTTAAGTGTCTGATAACGTATCCGGAGATCACGCGTACTGCCTTGCCCAGTCTCTCTTTATGGCGAGTTGATGCATTCTTCTTTTGGTCTTATCATCAACCGTTGGTTTTATTTTACGATTCGCATCGGCCAAAGCTCTCGCTGAAATAGACACACAGCAATTGATAGTCCAAAGGTCGGATTCTTTGGAAAATTGTCCACGAACTTCTTCATACATTTCAGCCAAATCTTTAGGCTTGCGAGAAACCTCGGTGTTGATGTGTCTCCGGATCATAAAGCATCGCTCGTCCTCTATCGGATGCCTGCCCACGGTTGATTTTGTCACCTCTCTTTCTCTGCTGCCGACTTGTTCTGGCTCTGGTAGAGTAGGCGTTTCCCTTACATACCCCCTTTTTGGAGTATTTTGGCATAGTTTCGCAGACGTTGATGCGAAAAGTGCGATAGCTCTGGGTGTTTCTCGCACCACAGAGCGTGCACTCGTGCCATGTAATACTCTCGTTCAGGGCTTACTCTCGCATCGTAGCATTCTAGCAAGTCGTGATTTTCTCGCTTCGTCTACCTAAAAGCCTTAAGATTCCGCCGATCAACTGCATTGACTCCTTCCCCAGCTCTAGAGTGGTCGGCATTGTTGACCGACCCATTATCGGGAGCCCTGTGCGTTCTGTTACTTTGAACCGCACTTACTACAACTATGTTTGGTGTTGTCATTGTTGTTTCTCACGAAGAGCTAGGGAAAAGGGTTCGTCCATCCTTGTAGAGTCCCGCATACAGAGATAAGGCTGCGTATTTTTAGAGGTCGCCCGGTATCTCAGTCACCGTTCTGGACACCTCACCCAAGTGCCATTCAGCTTTCGGCACGGATTTCACACCTCCGCTGGGGGGTTAATTCCTTCGGGACCACCCCTGGACAATTGTCCGCGACTGTCTATTAATTTTTTGTAACCATGTTCAGCAGAAACCCTTGGTACAGGGACCCTATATCCGCAACCCGAAGAAAGCGTTCGGTGGCTTTGTCATAGGCCCTTCGGCATAGCCTGCAAGTAGGCAATACGAGATTCTCCTCAGTGAATACCTCTACATATTGCATCACTCCGGAGAATTCGTATTGCGTAAGCCTGGCGCTTCTCCCTCTCATCCGTCCACGCAAGCAGAGGGAAGAGATAACACAACGCGTTCTATAAAAGGGCCGGTGGGGCGAAAAAGCGCAGTTGAAAAATTCGCGAGCGAATCGCAATAGATACGTAATTCAACAACGGTAAAAGTTGGCAGTTACAAAATATAATGTCCTACTGGGAGCAATTGCTATATAGAAATAAAACTGGCTCCCAGTAGAACCGTGGTAAATCATATCTATTACCACTTCTCACGACCGTGAGATTGGTGGTCACAGGAAACGGTGAAATTACGGTGAAAGCCTCGTGTTTCTTGAGGACTCGAAGCAATCTAAGAATGACAGATCTCTCCATCCATCTCGCAAGTGCCTTGGCATATTTTTGGCACGCAGGTGGGGCTGTAAGGTTACGAACCAGAGATGGCTTCGCACCTGCGAGAGCATGGTTCACCAGATCAATTACTTTAGACGAGTATTTTGGGTACAGTCGTTGCAGCTCCCTTTTAAGGTCTTGATACTTCTCCTCTTTTTCCTTGTCCTTGGTAGCAATGTTGTAGTCGGCCGGAGATGGAAATTTGATCAAGAATAGAGTTCGTTCCTCGAAGTCTTGGTGAACGATGTCAGTCTTTGAGTGTGCAACGGAGACTGCTGTCCAAAAATTATAGTTACAAAAAGTTTGGTAATTCTAGTTTTGGACAATTGAATATATCTCTCGGAGCGTTCGGCAGGGCATGTTTGCAGCCATCGCCGTAAGAGCGACAGAGATGGTAATGAAGCACTCTTATGGCCGTGTTATGTCTGTAAATCAATCGTTCCCGCGTGGATGGGATACCCAGATAGCGTGTGTTCAAGGTACTCAGCGTGTGGATGATATTTTCTGCACCTATCGCTGGGAACTTCCTAAAATAAAACGCTGTCACGGTATACGAAGGAGAAAATAACACCGCCCTGGCATGCGAAAATGAAACTCTCTTTACCTTAATTAAGCCCTGCTGATCTAAGCAAAGCAAAATTTTGCTCTTTTGACGCAGACTGTTCTTCTACATTGCCGTGAAAGTTTCCATGCATTTTCTTGTCAAGTAGCTCTTGGCGGAATTTTTCAACTTCTGTGTCCTTTACTTCGGCTTGTAGAAGTGAAGTCTCGGCCGCCTGCTGCGCGGCTTTGTAAAGGAATGCTCCATTGCCAATCATCTCGTGGTTCCTTACCATTTTTAGGAGAGGATATCTGCCATTTGCAACGATGTAAGCTGTGCTTAGAAAAATTAGGTTATGAAGATATTGGAGATTCAGAAGTCTTTGTCCACCTTGACGGCCTGAGATGTATAATCGCGGAACAGACGAATTAATAGCAAAGCTCTTAAACGTGTACATGATCTTACGTGGGGCCAATAATATAATAATATAATAAATATTTTATTTGTTGATCTTAGGTTTATTGACCAGGAAATATTTTATTATTAATTTTAGATGTAATTTTCTTTGTCTACTGGTCTATATCAATATTATTAAAATATTGATAAATCTTAAGATTGTGAAAAAATATCTCTATCTTATATTTTAATAATATTGATATAGACCAGTAGACAAACAAAATTACATCTAAAATTAATAATAAAATATAATAAATATTTTATTTTGCAGAATTCTGCAGAAGATCTTGCATTCAATTAAAATCTTTTGAATTTCACAAAACTTGTTTGAATTCTTCTAAAATCTTTAGAAAATACTTTGAATTATTTGAAATTTCTTTTAGCCTTTGGAAATGATTGAGAAGAATTCATTGTTTTTAGGAGACTTCAGAAAATTAGAAATAAATCAAGATATATCTTTAATTATTCCAGATTCAAGCATTTTTAACAGAATTCTAAATATTACAAATAAATTCTAAGAAATCGAGAGAATTCTGCAGAATTTAAAAGACTCTAAGATATTAAAATTAAATAAAGTTGCATTCTAAATATTCTACGAAAAATAAAATCTTTTAAAATAATCTAATTGATTTCAAGTTAATTCAAAGAATTATACAGAATTCTTTAAAATTAACGAAAGTGTGCATCCTAATTCAGTAGCAGTTCACCCGTCGCCCAAAGATGCTGAATTTAGAAATATATGAAAAAAATTTTAGGTTTTTAAAACAAATCAGAAAATTAAAAATGAGTCAAGGTATGCCCTAAATATTTTAACAGAATTCTTTTGAATCTTTAAAACAATTCAAAAAGATTACATGTAAATTCTAAGAAATCGAAAGTATTCTGTATTAATTTTATTTGTTTGAAAATGTCTGAGGCTTCCAAGCTGTCCAGCTTGCAATAGATATTTTTACTGAAATCTGGTTTTAATGTTCTGGTTGTCGTCGCTCCTCTATCCCTATATAAGTGTGTTATGCCTGGCACTTACTACTATAGATTAATTAAATGATTTGCTTAAAAGAAATACGAAAAGAATGACATCAATACTTATTGGACTTTTCTTATTTTAATAACAAACTTTTTAGTAAAAAAAAAGATTATAATAAAAAAATCTCGCCTGTTAAGTTAGATAATTCGAAAATAGTTCGAACTATACAAAGATGGTTTTGTTTCGCTTACCCTTCTGGAACTTTTCTTATTTCGACCGATATTGCCAAACAGGCTCTAAACTTTTTCGCTTTTGCCAAATTTATTTTTATTATAAAGCTGTTCAACACAAGTCACCCATTCAGTTTAATCAAAACTGTTCTGACAGCTACAATGCGCACCAGGTCTGTTTTGTCAAATTGAAATCGCAGTCTTGCAGCACTTGGCACTCTCCTTCCACCATATAATCTTTTCAGACTGAATAGAGTCACTAGCAAGCCCTCAATTAGTATGTGAGAGAAGTTGTAGGCTCCAGATGCTACGAACATGGTTTCTTAAAGCAAGCTATCCTGACGCAACTGGAACGTGTACGTAATCCGCTACTGCTCCTTCTATCCTAGAAGGAAAGCAAGAGCGGGAAATTTACGCAAAATACTTCGTACAACACTGTTCCCTGGAGTGCGGTCTCTAGCCGCGGTTGACTTTACGCGGCAGACAGCAAAGTCCCTAATCCCCCTCTAATTAAATGCACTGTTTTGCATTTTTCTAGTCAAAACTCTATGTGGATATCATTGGAAAACTGCTTTGTGACGTCGATTACTTGCTGCAGTTTCTGGGCTGAACTAGCGTACAGCTTCATGTCATTCATGTACAGAAGATGGGTTACTTGATGACCATCCTCATTATAATGAATTCTGAACCCGTAAGACATGCTGTTTAGTGTTTTGCTCAATGTGTTCAACGCTAAACAGAACCATAGTGACTGATGAAATCAGGATGTTATTAGTTAATGTAATACGATGCTTGAAACCTCCTGCGATAATGCTGTATGTATACAATTACGAGCGGCCGCGAGCGTTGGAGGTGACAACAGCCACCCCTGGATGCTTTCTGAGAGCTACCATCTGCCCTTCCACAGGTTTTTAGTCGCTTGCTTCCTGATGGTCAAGAAAGCCGCCTTATGAGCTGTTGCCAATACCCTACTGACTCCTAAATGTTCAAGATGTTCAGTGCATCTTGCGTGTACAATGCCTTTAGCCGAAATCGCAATGGGATGAATAGATGCATGATTCACATTCCTCCATATGGATTTTACTTCATGCCTTAACTCGCTATACTTGTGAATCTTGGTTGTATAGGTTAATTGCAAATTTCGGTTAAGTGGACAAGCAATTTCGATGGTTGAAACTCTTCCACCTTTTTTTTCTCGCATGACGATGTTAGATCGATTGGCCCGGATGTAATGATCCGTTTGGATAGTAACATCTAAAACTTTCTAAAACGGGCATTGGAATGTATCTATTGTCCAAGGTTAAGGGCAAGTTGTTGATGTATAATGCCCGCTACATCATTATGTCTGTGCGTGTATTCTCTATGAGCCATTACGCGGCAGCCATCAATAATGTGCTCTATGGATTCGTTAGTATCTCCACATAATCGGCACCGGTCAAACAAGTCTTGATGTAACACGTGTTTACGATAATTCCTGGTCTTGACAACCTTGTCCTGTTATCGCAATGACGAATCCTTCCTTCTCTGGATACAGAACATCCTTTCTTAGCCAAATATTGGATGCCTTACTATCTACTTCTTGTTGATTTAACATTTTGGAGTGCATGCCGTGGATAGCCTTCTGCCTCCAATGTTCTTCTAATTCCTCCATGGTTTCTGCCCTGATATTCGAGGTCTCATCCGAGGACAAATTCAAGTGCGTGTAGTCAAGATCCGCTTTACAAATAGTGCTGTAAAGTGCAACATTTCGTTTGCTGTTAAAATAGTCTCGCAACTGTATAACTTGTGACTCACACAGTTTTTTGACAACTACAACACCCATGGCCCCTATATGTCGTGGTAGAACTACCCTTTGAGGACAAGGATGGCATATGTATTGATTGCCCTGATTTTGTTTGCCGAGTTGAGAAAACTCTTCATAATTAATGTGAGTCTCTTAGTGAAGCCAATCCTCAGGTTTGTCTTAACTATCGGATGCTAAATACCCTTAGATTCAAGAATACCCAGATATTTATATGATTCACCTACAGCCATTGCCTCGATGTCATTTTCGAACCCGCTCTCTAATTCTGTGGTCCCTTATTCCCCTCTAATTTAATGCACTACTCTGCATTTATCTAGTCCGAACCCCATATGGATATATATTATTATTATCTCAGTGGTTAGATGCTCGGACCCTTATTATTATTATTATTATATATTGGCCCACCATCCATCCCACAGGTACTCATGACCTGGTACTTCGCTACTAAACA
>JAAAKG020133930.1:0-14007 GCA_010014905.2 Druon quercuslanigerum | reverse complement strand
CTTAATATTTGGTGTATTTTTATAATAATGTAGCCGTTACTTTTAATGTATGCACAGCGAGGTCTAGAATTATGTGTTACATACATTACATTGTTACATATACATATACATATATATATTACAAGTTCTGTTTTATAAATACAATTAAAAAAAAAATTTTAATAGTTTTAAATTTAAATCATTTTGTTATCTGGGGTACTTATAAGTACATAGACATTTAAAAATGGAAAAATAATTGAGCCATAGGTTCAATAACGCCTACTTGTGATTTTACAAATCCTTAATTTTTCAATTACTCTTAATAACGTTAAGTGCAAAACGAATATTAAAAACCTCTGGAAATACAAGTAAGCATGTTCATCGTTTATTTTATTCTTTTAATATTAAAAAGGTTTACCCACTACATTTTAACGGCATTTTTCACGCCCTTCACATTAATCACGAACATTCTTTTTCTTTAATGCTTTAAATATTAAATTTTTTTTTCAAAAAATGGGAAAACATTTTTTCGTGATATTAATCGGTCAATACTGGTTTCGTTTCTTCTGCAAATTCCTAGAATACCTTTCTCAATCTTCACATTCTATATAATAACTCCGGATAATACCCAGCTGCGTAAATATTGGTAAGAACTCAGCGTTTCGGTGGATCCACAAATTTACAAAATTTCGGTGCCAAATTCAAATTTAATTATTTTAAAATAATGCTAAGTAGCAGCTTTTTAAAAACAAACGCGATATATTTTGCCAATCGAAAATACCTCACTTATTATTATTTATCGTTAAAAAAAATATAATAATGAATTCCACAAGTAAATGAAAAACACTCGAACATAACATGCAAATGTACAGGAACATGACAAAATTGAAAAAACGAAGTACAAAGCCAACTGTACTGGAATTGTAAATGTGGTACTTACACAAACCAATTTCACGAATTGTGTACTTTTTGAGTACACATTTTTAATTCACTAGATGGAAAATATATTATTTAAGTGGCATCACAAAACGTCTCTTTTTATATAAATTAAACTCTTTATTATAAAAAAGGGTAATATACATAGAACATGTAATAAATTGCTATCTCTTTTTATTCCGTATATTATACAGGCGAAGACAGCACTAATCATGGTTTAAATTACAGTTGTGAATAACAGAATTGCAAGAGCAAAACTGAAAATTCAAATAATTTCGTTAAGACTTACATCAACGGCAATAATAAAATATCTAGAACGTAAAAAAGGACAAAAGTACATTCCAAAAATAGATTTGTTTAATTTGAATAAAAATACAGCCCAATATTAAGAAATTTCAAAGCTTCGTAGAAATTCTTTTTCTAAACTCGATTAAAATTACAGAATATTTACGAGAAAACTAGTAATAACAGTAAATAATTTAAGGAACTTAAACATTAACTTAAAGAGCTGACTCGGCCCTCTTTTCATCTGATTTTTATGAAAAAAGATATATAAAAAAAATTACAACTCTGGTATTAATCGCGCAACAAACGCGGAAAGACATTTGTAAAAACATAGTTTCTTAGCTTAATTCTAGAACCTACAATAAAATATGTAACATTTACATCGAAGCTTTGGTAAACTTTACTCTGGGTTATATAGATTCTTTCGATTCTTTTTAATATTATAAATTATAAATTCTTTGTAATATATGAGAATTTTTTATATTAAGAAAACTCGTAAATATAAAAACATGTTTTTAAATCAAATTAAAAGGAAGGAATTGATGCAACCTTTACAAAAAAATTTTCACAGGAAGAACTTAACACTTCTTTTGTAGACAATATCCCACATTGAATTGTTCAATTTCTCCGGATAGTAAACCTTTTTCTCTTCCGACCGGAAACCAAAAGAAATGATATGTAGCGACTTCAGGGCAGAATTGCTTGTGAAGGGAATATAAACGTGTGAGAATCTCAAACAATATCCCATCATAATACTGTTTCTATCTAGAACTTCTAAACGCCACAGGCCAATAACAAAATTCCGGTATAAAAACCAGAAACATTCGGACCTGCAAATCCGAAATTATTACTCGAGCGATTTTGCGCTCTTCTGACTAGACACCATAATATTGCGCTAAAGGTAAACATTCTCGGCCTTTCAGTATCATTAAAATTTCTCGGATTGTCTCTTAAAAATATGTGAAAACATCATTGGGATGACTCTTATGCATATGAATTGTGTTGTAAAAAAACCTATGTGTCCATTCCTTAAGTTTTTCAAGTTTAAATGAAGATGTCCAATTATTAATCCACACGTTCAAATTTTTTTTATTTTACTGAATATACGTTTTTCAGTTAAAAAATCTGAGATCCCATGCAAAAATCCTATTGAAAATATACCTGTTTACATTGAAAGAAAAAACTTTTCAGTCATTTCCGATTTACCAAAATGTCTTCTGGTCCCTAAATTAAAGACATGCAAGCTTTTAACCCTGAAATTTGTTTAATTTGAAATAATTAAATGTTCAAACAAAACTCCCGATTAAAGCATTCAAAGTAGAACTTTTGTAAATACGAACCATTTAAATTGTAAGATAAAAACTTAAACACTCATAAAGAAAGAAATACGTAGATCTAAATTCTCTATTTAAAACATTAAAAATTTAGCAGCTTCTCAAAATGGCAAATAAAATATCAAATCAGGGGTTTTCAGTATTCTGCATTTTTAAATAGTAAACCTGAAAAATTAAAAGGTTTAAAATTAAATTCCATGAAAATATAACAATTAGAGATACAAGCAATAAAAATTGAACATTTTAATTTTCAACGTTTTATCCTTAATAACCTAATCATTTTAAACACTTAAGAATTTCGTAAGTTAAACAGTTAGAACTCATAACTTCAGATATTCGGAAACTCTAAATTAGAATCTTAGAAATTTAAAAGATAAATAAAAATTATAAATCCATGTTCTTAATATCAAGTGTTATTTAACGTAATTGGACATAATTTAGAAGATTTCCGGTGATGAAATAAACCAACGATGATGTTTTAACTGTTTAAAATTAAAGAATTTTTAACTGTAAACCGTAAAAATTTATCCATTCCAGAAAATTTTCAAAACTGAACCACTTAAAAATGGAAACATTCAAAATTAAACGATTCTAAACTTCATTTTAAACTGGACCGAGTTTATGAAAGTAGAGATAAACTCTTCTAACTTTACGTGAAATACAAAGTAATTCAAGAGAATTAAAATAATGTCAAGAATATTGAAAGGGTTCATCGAAAATGAAAGAATGCAAACGAATTAAGAAACTTGTGCAAGACCTAAATTCCCTCTCTTCTAAAGGATGAATTTTAAATTCCACAATTAGAAATGGCTTAATATCAAACATTTTCAAATTGCAAGTCTTACCTGATTACGAATCTACAAATTTAAAATTATTTGTAAATTTAAAATGTTTATAAAGCTTCAATCCGAAATTTGATATTTTTATGTATTAAGACTTTCAATTTAAAACAGTATAATCTTGAAATATTGCAATTTTTAACAGTTCAATATGAAAATCCGTTAAGTTTAAACAGATTTAGAATTGTTCGCTCATAAAACTTAAAGAAAACAATTACTTAATTAGAAACATACTGTAATTCAATATATAAAACCTTTAATTAAGTTGTGTTTCCTGATAATGGGCTTGAAACGTTTTACTATCAAAATAGTTACATTTAAAACACTATTAAATTTTTTTGGTAAATCCTTTAGACTTTTTTTTTAATTTTTAATTGATAAATGAAAGAATAGAAATTAAAACTTGAAAATTTTACAAATTGAACTTTTAAAACTCGAACGAATTTGATATAGAACTCTTTAAAAACTGCATAATTTTATGCGATATCAAGATAGTGATATTTTAAGTGCTTGCAAAGGCCTTTCTAGTAAAGATTTTTTTGATTCTCGAAGTGGCCGTCTTGTGTTTATGAAAGACAATGCTTTCCAATTGAATTTTTGTAAATAGCCTGACAATTTTGAATGGTACCGTATTTCTCCTGTATAACTAGCCGCGCTAAAGTGCCAAAACGATTGGCGAAATATGTACATTCTATTCCATACGTAGCTTTAAATTTAATAATAGAATTCGAAATATGTGGATTAATTTATACATAAAAATATGTAAACTTTGATCGATATTCCAACCAGCTGGATTTCCACAAAACTTTTTGTGGCATTCCTCTCTTCATATATTTGTATGTATATTTTTTGTAATCTTTCATCGTATTTCCGTAAAATTCTATTTTAGAATTAAAATAAATTTGTTCTACGGCACAAATTATTTCTACATTGTCTTCGTTTTGAAAATTTAATTTACTTTACCACGGAAGTTTTTGTGGTCGCTGAAACCGAATCTGTTATCAGAATTTCAAAATTTTAAATAGACTCCCCGAAGTACAAAAGCTTTTCAAAATTTTTAGATTCTAATATCATATTCAGATTAAAAAACCCCAGAAGCCTTAAAGTAATAATACTAATTCTCATACATATCAAAGTAGTAATAATCAATTTTTTAACGATGCGCATATACGAAAATGTGATTCGAATTTTATCAAGCATTACCACAAAAAGTTTCTCTATCAAATGACCGCAAATGTTCTCTGCATAAACAACACTCGCAGGTACAATGTATAGATTACGCTAAGATTGACCAATTATACCGTAACCGGGGGTCGGAACTCTTTGTTTACAACGTAGAATTTGTGTTTTTTACCGAAGAGACCCCATATCACAGCGACGTTCTCAATGATGAGGTTGAATGGTATCGTGGAAAGTGCACCGAATATGCAGAGGAAGAATCTCGCGAAGCCGAAACGATACAGCGAGAAAGACTTGACTACGCCGAAAACGTACATGTAGATATTGACAGCACCGATGAAAGCACAGAGAAAGTCGATGATCGGTGAACAACTGATGGGACAAAGACCTGCCAAGACGAGATTCGATGTTGACAAAGGCATTGTCACCCACGAGTAACAGGAAATGCCCAGCAGCAACTTTTTCTTCAGGGGAATTGCTTTCGAGTGAACTACTAACAATATACCCTGCAGCCACCTTTTTCTTTGCTGGACAAAATCCCAGAGAGTGAAAGGTGACTTTTCCCACATCTCGCCATCTATAAAGTTGAAGGTGTACCCCTGGGTGAAGGCCTTCATTGCAAAGAAGCAATCCTCCGATATGGATCCGTCCAATCCATTGTCGAAAGAAACTGCCTTCTCTGCAGACATCTGTGAATTTAGTGGGATACGTTAATCTTAACTAATCAATTCATTTAATGAAAAGCAGATTAGAGGTCAATGAAAGTTTACTCGCTTCAATCAGTTGGTTTTATATTAAATCTAAAGGAGAACTCGTATTTAGTACTTAATTGTAAAAAAATATTTCAAATTCTTTTTTCTCAATTATCTGTTTCTATCTTAAGTTGAGGGCTGCTGTCATACAACCACCTTTTAGTGCTTGAAAAGACATTTCATTATTTAAAAAAACATACGTCCAAATATCTTCATTATAGTGCTCCGCGTTCGATTAGATATTTGATCTGCAATAAAGTTTATTTTGTTGAACTTTCCATCCTTTTCAACTTCTTTTCTGTATGCAAACAACCAACATCACATAGTCCAGTTTCTCGGATGAAAATTCAAACCAAAAGACATTATTAGAAATCAACCAAAACTAACTGAAACAGGGCTTAAAAAGTTTCATATGTCACACTAAACACCTTTTGCAGGTTGCCCTCCACTCTCTTTACGAGAAGAAATTAAAAGGACCAAAAACATGTGTTTTTCAACCATATCGATAACAGGCTTAATAGGCCAAAATGCTTTAAAAATAGGGAAAATGAGATTTTTCACGAAAATAGGAAAATAAATTCTTTTAATTATAATTAATTTGGGTAAATTATCAAATACAATTTAAAGCGTCATAAATTCCGTACATTTCCTGTAAAAGGCCTTCACCTTTAACAAAATAAAGATTATTTAAAAAAAAGACGAACTTTGAACTAAAAAATATAAATTTGCAACAAAACTGGAACAGTTAAATTTTCAGTTAATTCTGAACAAAAAAAAAATAATTTTTAACAATATTGGTACATTAATAGATTTAATGCTTTCACGATGATTCATTATAATAAAAGATATATTTCCGGATTCAATCGTGTACAAAACTACGAATTTTGCCATTACACGTTTCGTAAACATTCCAGTTCACTTCTTCAGGGCTGACCTGAAACTGAGGAATCAGGTTATGTTGTTCTTATGTATACTCTCTACGATGCCTGTGATTGGCCAGAGTGCCCCAAAATGGGGACAGGACGCACCTGATTGGTCAATCAAGTCTTATTTAAAAACCCGAGAGGACGGAAAGCCAAATCGGATTGGTATTATAACAGTTGTCCCTATTGATGTTATTAGGATGCTTTAAGATTTCGATTGCTTCTCTATGTTTTCTTGGAAAAAATGGTGTATTTTTGCGAGGACGGTTGTTTTATCAAATAAAATGTTATGTCCTGTTTCGATGTGATTTTTAGCTATTGCTAACTGCGTGAAATGTTTTAGCCTCACTTTACTCTCATGTTCCTTTATACGTTGGCTCACCGCTCTCCCGGTTTCTCCTATATAGACTTTGCCACAAGAACAGGGGATTTTATATACTCCTGGATCACTGTGTGGTACCTTACCAGCGTATGATAATTCCTCATAAAGCGATATTCCACAGATCTTTCCGCGCTGTGCTTGTGTCATTTGAAATGATCAAATATACAAATCAATTGTCTATAGCAAGCGATACTGGTAAAATAATGTAAAAGAATTTAATCATTTAAAATTTTTAACAATGTAGTAATGTTATAAAAAAATTAATTAGCAAAAGTTATTCTTTCGTAATTTGCAATGATTAGCTAATTTTGACTTATAGCTTTTGTATAAAGTATCTCAGATAATGATGTGCGCTTACAATAAATAAAGAATGACTAATAATTGTCAGTTATCTGAAAAGGCATGATTTGTGTTGCAGAATCCACTTAAAATGTTTTGCCTAAGACTCCCTGCTATCATATTTCTCATAGTCCCCAAAAAGTGTTAATTATTTAAACAATTTTTATAAACAAATGCGCATTTTGACCACTTGTTTCATTATTAAGCTTGATTTTTTTGCGGAATTAGTTCGAAACATCTTGCAAAAGAATCTATGCTATAATATTTTTATTAGTGACAGAAAATGATAATTATTTTTTGTCGATTTTTATCAAGAAATACGTATTTTGACCATTTTTTCATGAATAGGTTAAAGTTTTTTGGAGTCAATGCAAAATACCTTGAAAAAGAATCCTTGCTATCATATTTTTAATAGTGACCTGATATATGAGAGCAAGGTTTTTTTTTGCGGAAAATGGACAAAAATCTAGTGACCGCCCAATTCTTCATGAATCGTCATTTTCTTTTACTGTTTGGAAAAACTTATGGTAGAAGTTCACACGTTCCAAACTTGGTTTAATTCACACATAAATTTTTGGTTCAAGCTCGAACTCATTATCCATGAAAAAAATATATCTAATTACATAAAAACAACTTAAACTTCAAATGCAGGCGTCCACGTTTCCGTAAACCCCACATCTATAAACCCCAAGACCAAAAAATAGTTTTAGGACTCAAGTTTTGGACGTACGGTATAAGTTTAAGTTAATTGTTTCAAAGTTTTATTAATTTGAACATTGTGAGTTTCCGTTTAATAGGTTCACTGGTTTTAAGGCATATGGTTTCAGGTGTTGTATTATTAGGGCAAACATATCTAAGGTTTATGAACTATAGGTTTAGTGTCTTATGGGTTAGGGAGCGTTCACATATTACGTAACGCGCATATGGGGGAAGGGGGTTCTGCTATAGCGCAGAGCCTATATTAAAGTTACATACATTTACTGTAGAAAAAGCGTTACGTAGAGGGGTTGGTGGGTCAAAAATGACAAGAAAATGCGTTACGTAATATGTGAACGCCCCCTTACAGGTTTGTAGATAAATGATTTAGGTTTATAGGTTTTAACTTGATAGATTGAAACATTTTAGGTTTGAAGTTTACAGGTTTAATGTTAATGAGTTACGAAATGTATGGGTCATATGTTCCACATTTGACCGATTTATTAGATCGATTAGACCGATTTATAAAATAAAAATTTTCTGTGTAAATAAAACCAAATTTGTACCATGTGAACTTCTAACAGAAGTTTTTCCAAGCATTTAACAACAAATTTAAGATTCATGAAGAATTGGGCGGCTACCAGATTTTTGTCCAATTTTGGCAAAAAAAATCCTTGCTGTCATATATCAGGTCACTATAAAATATATGACAGCAAACATTCTTTTTCAAAATACTTCGCATTGATTCCAAAAAAAATTAAACCTATTCATGAAAAATGGTCAAAATGTGTATTTGTTTATGAAAATCGTTTAAATAATTATCATTTTCTGTCACTATTAAAAATATGATAGCATACATTCTTTTGCAAGATGTTTCGAATTAATTCCACAAAAAAATTAAGCCTATTATTGAAAAAAATGGTCAAAATGAGCATTTATTTAAAAAAATTGTTTAAGTAATTAACAATTTTTGGACACTATCAAAATTATGATAGCAAGGAGTCTTATGAAAAACATTGTAAGTTGATTTCGTAAAAAAAAATCAAGCCTTTTCATCAAAAAATGGTCAAAATGTGCATTTGTTTTTAAAAATTGTTGAAATAATTGGCAACCATTAGCTATGCTTAACTTTTTGTAAGCGCACATCTTTATCCTGGAAACCTTTAAGTCAATTCTAAAAAAAGAAAAATCAAAATCCGTTAAGAATTGCATCGGGGGGGGGGGGGGCTTACAAACCCCGGTTGACTTTAGTTGCGGTGTTCTGCAGGGTGGGTCCCTAAGTCCGGTCTTTTTTATTTTGACAATTAGTGACCTGGAAGACTTCTTCCTAATTCGAGGCCTAAAGGGAATGTGAGTTGATCATTTGATTGAGGTTATTCTAGTGGCCTATGCTTATGACATCGTGCTGCTTGCTGACTCTCGTATTGATCTCCCGAGGAAAACAAAATATCCTTGCTGAATACTGTAAAATCAACCATCTGGAGGTCAATGTATCTAAGACATAGACCGTGGTCTTCCATAAGGGTAAGAGGCCTTCGATTCCAAATTTAACGTTGGATGGAAACCATCTGGAGATGGTTAGGGAATACAATTACCTAGGCAAGGTATTCGGAAGCTCAGGCACCTTCACCTTCGCGAGAGATTGCGGTAGATTCGACGTTGCAGATCTTCCGAGCGTTCAAGTCAGAATCTTGATGCACCAAACAAATATTGTATCAGAGCCTTGTCTCAAATGTTCTCTTCTATACCATAAGGATTTGGGGTTAAGATATTGTGTAGAGGTGGAGATAATTCACACTATCTTCTTTAAGAGAGTTTTGGGACTCCCTATACATAATCCGGGGTATGAACTTAATCTGGAGCTCGGTCGAGTCTCAACGGCACATAAAATCCTAAAGTTTGCCCTCAATTGGCTAGAAAAGCTCTAGTTGTGTGGGGCTGAAGTTTAAGGCCTAGTCTGAACGTGGTAAGTTTGCAGTCCAACAGAGAGTTCATTTTAAACAAATTTGAGGCCTATCTTAAGAGACTTATACCTGAACAGGCTTGCGCAGGCTTCTTCGCTTCAAGTGCTATATTATCTCTGGATAAATTCTATGGGACAACAGTACCTTAGCGGTGGGGTACCCTTTAAATTTGACAGACTTTATGCTCAGGCTCGTCTCATAGGCTTAGTTCGGGGTAGACTTTCCATAGGAGATCTTAGTTTTGGACTTTTGACGGAGCAGCTCTGCTCAATCTGCAACCAAGGCGTGGATGAGAACTTATTCCACCCTTTAGCGGAGTACCCGATGTATAAAGATCTAAGATCGGATTACTTTGGGTCATCGGTAGACCTTACAGCCTCTGGTGCGTTCAAGTTAGTCAATTAAGTTAGTTTAATTTAATTTCAACCTCTTTGTACAGGTCGCCAACCTAAGAAAATATCACAGCTGTACTTACTTTAAATAAATAACAAATAAAATTAGAATAATTCCTACCATAAGACACGAATTTTAAACAAAAGACATGTATTTCCAACGAAATAGTTTAATTTAAAAAAAAAAAAATACAAATTGTCAAGCAAACCGATGAATTTTCAAGCAAAAATGGAAGTTAACTTTTCATTTAAAAAAATAATAATAATTTTCCATCAAACTGATGAGTTTTAAACAAAAATTCTGAATCTTCAGATTCGAATAGTTCAATTTTAAACAAAAAATATCAATTTTTAACCAAAATGATGAATCTGTAACTGGAATAGTTAAATTTTTAATCAAAAAGATGAATTTTGAATGAAGAAGATTAATTTCCACGAGAAAAGACGAATTTTCATCTAACAAGGATAAATTATGAATAAAAAAATTGAATAATTAGATTTTCGAATACAAATTCATTTTCAAACAAATGGAATAGTAAAGCAGCATGTCGCCAAATTAGGCACGCTATCCCGAAAGGCATATGGCATTTTACCAATTATAAGGAAATGAATAAATTTAAGCATCAAAAATATAATCAAGAATCATATCAATTCGTGGATTTTTTCTCATTCCCGTAAAATTCCCAGATTTAATTAAATTCCCACACAGTAGACACCCTGTGAAATACTTTCCGACCAAAAATGATTTGCAAAAAAATAGTTTTGTGCATAATTCAAAACTTTTTTCTCCAATAACCGTGTCGGAACTTGCGTTGTGCACGCTCTTGATTGTTGACGTCACAGCGGAGTAAAGTTGCATTTAGTCCTCTAGAGAACTAAGTAATTTGATGCGCAACCCCTTCACCCTGCAACTGCGCATCGCAACTTAGCTTCTTCTGAACGTGTGTAGCCGTTCGTTCCGGCCTGCGTGAATTGGGGAAAGAATCGTGTGCAACGAGCGGGATGCCTCGATTACTAACTCGCATGATTTGCTACGCTCTCGAGGCCATCTTTATGCTCGTTGATAATCGACGCTGTATCCCGCTTGTTATACAATCCACTATTATGTTAAATGGCCAAGATTTTATAGGATTACTTTTATAATAACCCCCTGCAATATTGCAATATTAAAAATCCAATTTATTTTTCGTTTAGGACATCTTTTATTAAGTCATGCCACTTCACATGGAATGGTTCATTTTGACTTGCCTGCAGAGTATCCAACAGTTGGCCTGAATATTATAGTAAATCCCGTCTCTGCAGTAAATTGTTTATTCTTTAATACAACTTTCCTAAAAATTTACTTTAATTCAGTAGCAAAGAACTATTCTAAGCCGAACGGTTTTTTTCAAATTCCTCTTTAGCTTAGTATCGGACAACTATCTTAAGATCTGAAATAAACCAAACCAAATCCTTACCTGTGTAACTACATACGACCCTTTCATACTGAAGAGCGGTTTATGGAACATAGTGAACTGCAGTCTCAATTTTCCCATATCATCAGCCACTCGGAAACTATCGGCCAAAGTTGTAATCCAATTAACAACATCTTCATTGGCGTAGGTAATTAAGCCTTGACCAAACTGATGCTTCCCATCCAGAACAAAGTTCAGAATGCCCCTGATGCAATTTTCCGTCAGAAGCGTCTCCTCGTCGAGATGAACTATCCAATCGTGATCAGCTAATTCGTTCACATTGTTCTCGAGACAATATTGTAAAGCACGTGCCTTGAACAGAGCGCCACTGCTCGTCCGATATTCCGAAGGCACAACGACTTCACGAGTTCTCCTATGTGGCGCCAAACCTATTGGCTTATCGCTCACAACTTCTATCTGGAAGTTTTCCAATCCGGCTTCAATGCACTTGTTCATGTTCCTATTAACATTGCTCTTTACCAATTGAGGATAATCACCACGAGTTACGACTCTTATACAAATGAAGGGGGCAAGGAGAGGAGAGCCTTTGAGTTCGACTTTGTCAGGGAATGCATTGTAGATTGTAAGGCCAACGAAGTTGAACAGAACCTGGGGAAAGGAAAGGAAGGTTAGTGTTCGGAGGAAGTAAAGAGTTAAGGCTCCGATGAATCCATACTGAAGCCATGGATCCAACTCCTCCTTTTCTTGTGTACCCCATCTGAATCCTCCAGAGACGTGTTCGAAGACAATGATCACAGTTGCCAAGAGACAACAGTGAAGGGCATGCTTTGTCCAGCTGCTGAGCATTGTTTCTGAAAAAAGTGTTGCTTTTATCACAAGTTTTCCACTGAAAATCTTAAGTAAGAATTATTATTACGCAAGAACCATTTAAAATGAGGCAATTCCCAAATGTTTAACTTCTTAAAGTTATTCACGATTAAACTTCAACCATACGAAATAGATCAAAATAACATTTTTTTCAATGTATAAAGTGTAGCAATATTAAACTCTAGCTTTAAAAATTGAACAGTTTCACTTCAGATTATAACTTTTTATATAAAAGTCTTCAGATTCAATCCTACATTCCGGGCGAAAAAAGTTTCTATTTACAGTTTGCCGTAGGGCGAGGGGTTGACAACTCGATTGACTGACTTTGATTTGACCGTGTTCTGGAAAAAGAAATTCCATTTTTTCCGACCGGTCAAACTATTGTATTATGCGCAGAAAATATCTTCAAAAATTTTAAATAGCAGTTTTACGTAAAATTCGTGATAAAGATGGTATTTTCGATTTTCTCACAAAGAATTTTTTTATTAGATATTTGATAAGTTTCTAAGTATTTCTTAACTTATTTTTAATTTCTTATAAAAGTATTATTTCTTTGAAGAATTTTTTCCCCTGTAAATTGTAAAAAGTTATTATTTTTCGAGATAAGTGAAACAGTGGATAAATTTCAAGAGTAAAATTTCTTCATTAACGTAGGTGATAGTTATTTAGACAACGTTTTTCCACTGTACTGCCGTACAAACTAAAACGATACATAAGTGGCATTGCCGTCTAGGGATATTCTCCTATACTTGGCAATGGAAAAGTCGACCGAAGGGGCAACTTCACTTATGTATCTTTTTAGTTTGTACGGCAGTGTTACTACTTGCTGAAATTAACAAAGCAGTTAATGGGCGCTCAGAGTGATATTTTATCTGAAGGAAAGTTTGCAATTATTAATGTATTTTTAATTTGTTTAAACACTTTTTTCCCTTTTAAATCTTGAAAATTGATTATTTTCTGCGAATAATGACACATCTAATGAATGTTAAGAGTGACATTTTTGTAGTAAACAGCTTGGAATTATTTGAAAAATTAGTCATTGTTGAGAAGAGAAAGTAATGATTAATAGGCGCCATAGTGTTAGATTAGAGATTCGAAAAAAAACTAGAATTTTCTATATCTTTCCTACGAAAAGGAGCAAACTATTTTAATCTTTTACGTATTCTCAGGGCTGCCACAGACTAATGTACTTTAAAAAAGTGACTAAAAGTTACTAATGTTCACATAAAAGATGCCTGTTATGTCCATAGGAACACTTACTTTTCATACAAACCTTTCATACAACTACCGTATTTATATTCAAAAATACTTTACGATTGGAATTAGAAAACCGGAAAATCACGAACTAAAATAATTTAAACTTCCATATCAAATAGAATTTTCATATTATCGATTATTTCATACATAATTATTATAGCGACTGTTTCTTAAGAAGACGACTAAAAAGTTACTTGAAAAAATAAAGTGAATAGAATCGACTTAGTGACAGCCCTGCATATGCTTTTATTTCCTTCAATAATTGCAAAATGTCTTTGGAAAAAAAATATCACTCTTAACATTCCTTAACTGCATCATTAAATCCAGAAAATAACTTTTCACGATTTACAGGGGGCGGGGGAATTGTTTGAATAATTGCCAAATATCCTAAACAAAAAATATTAATCTTAACATTCGTAAATGGTGCCATTAATTTCAGCAAATAAAGGAGACCACCCTAAAGCAGAT
>JAAAKG020133929.1:0-14007 GCA_010014905.2 Druon quercuslanigerum | reverse complement strand
CGAAGAAAGGGAACAAAAGCGGAGAAAAAGCGAGGCAGGGGAAGCACTGCAAGTGGTCCGTGGCCATCCCTGGTTTAAATCGTAAAAATAAATATGTAAATAAATGCTGTACCAGTAACAGCTGTGACTCCATCAGGTCTTATTAGCCTTCCATATACGTGCAGTGAACTCTTACTGGGTAGTATGCACAAATCTTGATGCTGGATAGCAATTCGAATTTCATCGCTGTTGTTGAATGTTGATGATGTATAAGGCTAATGTGCATAGATCTCATAGTGAGCTGTAGACTCATCAAAGCCCACTGGTGCTTGAATGTTCAGTATTTCTTCCATTTTTGTTGTTGTTGCAAGAAATGGAAATGATAAATATTCTAAATGGACGCTCTAGTTTCTCTTTCCACGCAGTTGGACCTTCAGACCAAGTTGTGCCAGAAAGAGCACGTTCAGTCATATTCATTATCAATCAGTTAGCGTCTTGCGTGCTGCTTAAGAACTGGCTTGCGTTTGATATGTTGACGCTCTTATGTGGACTCCTTTGCGATTGTACACGATAACTTTTATGATGATGATTTGACGTGTAGTCGCATTGTTATAACTTCTCGAAAATTCACCAATCTCCGTCCTGATCAACTATGCGGAGCTGAATGGGATGTATTTCCTTCACGGCGATTGTAAGGTAAATTACGTGCTATGGCACTTCAACGATCTTATATCCTGGTGGTGCAATAGGAAAGAACTCATGAACCGTGTGTACTTTAAGATTGTTGATGTAAGCTTTCGTAGTGATATTGCACTCAACTCACAGGGCATTGACTTTAGGAATAACCACAGGTTGATCAGAAGTATGAGTCTTATTGGCTTCAAAAATACGTGTTGCGAATCCCAAGAAGCGTCCAATAGAATCGTGTGGTTGAAAGTTAACTCTATGATCACACTTTATCTCACTGTGCATTGTGTAATTATTTGGCTTTATGTTTATTGTAGTGCCATTGATTGCTAGAGCCTTCTGAACATAACTCTTAATGTTTTCAATCTCATAGCCACCAGTAGGAATGGACACCACTCGATCGCTTACGTAGATTTTATTCTTTTTAGTGTCAACGTGAGGGATCGCATTGAATGTGAGCAATTCAACGAGTCCAAGGTCATAGTTCTTGTGAAAGGTGAGTTCTATTGGTGTTAAGTACTCTGCGTCTAGCACAGAAAAGTTTCCTGTTATTTTGAGAGTGAATGATTCATCAATAATGGTGCTCTTCTCTATACTGACTCTAGGCTGTTCATCACGCACTTTTATATAGAGAGTATTTATCTTTTATATGCAGTTGCCCACATAGAAAATGTAGACATAAATGACCACATTCAACACTGTCATAGTCTTGATACCTGCCATGACTGTACTTCATCACGCTACCAACACTAAGGTAATTTACTAGATCCGATGGTGGGCGAAGATTAGCGAAACTGTCAAAGTATAGAAAACTATCACCAATATTTCTATAGGATACGCAGTGTGTACCAGAACCGTGACTATCATCAAGTTTGACAATAGCTTCATGAAAATGTGAAATCTTTAGAGCTTTAGCATACTTGAAGAGATCGGTATCAGTGAGTGGACGGTAAGGTAGCTTCACTACAAGTTTTTGGCACCGGTCTTAGATGAAGTCCCTATCCCTCTCGATAAGGTTTCATTTTAAGACCTAATCCTTTTCTGTAGGGTTTTAGGTGTAAACCTTTTCCTGGAGCATTAGCCTCCATTGCATTGTTATAACGTTGAGCTTCTGCCAGCTGTTGTTTGGCAGCGCTAACATCGTTTACCGCCTTATCTACAACTGCTGCTCCACCAGTGAAAGCTCCAAGTGCACTGCGTCCAGAAAAAGTGAGAATCAATGGCAAAACACCTCCGACTTTCAAAGGTATTGTAAAGACACGTGGCTTTTGTACTTGTTGTTTATCACCTACGCTTTTGACAGCACGCTTGATTGCAGACTTGATGGCCACTTTTGCATCACTACTTCGTTTCATTGCCTTCTTGGCTGCAGTCACAACCTTTGTAAATGCTATTAGCATATTTTTTGTAGCCGGTTTCTTCTTAAAATTGGATTTCCTCTTCTTTGAAATACATTCATCTTCTTTAACCCTATAACGAGTTTTTCTTTGGCATTCATCACGTTATTTATGGCCATAGCAGCAGCTTTCTCGTTAATTCCTGCATCTTTAGCAAAAATATGCTGCCAGGCTTATCTGGCTAGTACACGATCTGCAGAGTTTCTTGCGTCAACGTTTTCACGAGTTTGCGAGTATGCAATGTCGTATGCTTTGCACGCTCTGTCTAAAGGATTAATACCAGGATCACCTCTAGGTAGTCGTTTAGCTAGCTTTATACCTGGACCAAAGTATTGATAGCCAGGCAAGTGCAACTCAAACTGTAAACTGTTGATGACTTTATTGATTAGTCCTTTACCCCGTTTGTCGCGTGACACTTTATTCGCTTTACAATGCACAACAATTCTTCACTAAACGGAGGTCAGCACGGAACTGATGTCAAAGCTATATAAGGGTTATATTTATAGCCGTTTAAGAAACAACCCGTTGAACTTCCGGTTGAAAACTTTGACACCATAGTCCAATCAGAGAAGAAGAGCATGAAGAAGTAATACAACCAAGTGATGCTCAACCAAATTCTATAATTGTATTTGATGAAGTCATCTGTGAGAAATAGGATAAGATTAGAGCCTTTTCCTGTATAGTTAGACACGCCCCTGTTGACAGTTTTTACTTATGTCAAACTTAGGCTTGAATTCCTAAGCATCTAGTTCGAGATAATGTCAATCTGTTGATACTTTTTTAACAGAATGAAAGAAACTTGAGACATGTATATGGTGATCATATTAACACTGACATGAGTTGTTCTCAATTTTGAGACTTATGTTCTGCTGACGGCTGATACTGAAGAAAATCGAGATACAACTATGCTTGAAGAACATGATGCAGCCGAGGTTGTTTCCAGTTATGTCCATTTGACAAATAAGATTCTCAGAATGCTACAAAAAAATAGAAAGCAGTATCTAAATATACTGTGGATCGGGTTAGGTCGATGAATCCAGTGACGTACAAGCTCAAGGACTATCAAGATCAACCCATCACTGGCAGATTCTATGAACATTCGATAGATTCATTTCGATTAATGGCTTCTTCCTTGGAAAAGTTAGTTAAGTTAGTTAGTTAAGTTCACTATCCTTATCAAAGTCTCAAAATTGAGAATAACTCATGTCAGTGTTAACATGATCATCATATATATGTCTCAAGTTTCTTTCATCTTCTTTAAAAAGTATCAACAGATTGACATTATCTCGAACTGGAAGCTTAGGAATTGGGGCGTAAGTTTGACATAAGTACAAACTGTCAACATGGGCGTGTCTACCCATACAGAAAAAGGATCTAATATTTTCCTGTTTCTCACAGACCACGTCATCAAATACAATTATAGAATTTCGTCGTTGAGCATCACTTGGTTATATCATTCTTCATGCATTATTCAATACACGTTCCAAGAATTTGTACTTTGGTTGTTTGAGGGATTTCGTGTGGACGTAGACATAATCAAATTTCAATCCGTTCGGCTGTAAGATTAGGGTAAGTAATGTATTTTTCTTGCCACAATTTGATGGTACACAAAACACTGCACGAATTGTGACTGGTAGTAGACTGCCATGACGTTTCACCCTCTTCTTCTCAGATTGGACTATGTTGTCAAAGTTTTAAATCGGAAGTTTAACGGGTTGAGTCTTGAACCGCATCTTAATCTCGACTGTTGTGAAAGCTATAAATACAACCCTTATATAGCTTTTACATCAGTTCTGTGCTGATATCCGTTTAGTGAAGAATGGTTCTGCATTGTACAGCGAATAAAATGTCACGCAACCATCGGGGTAAAGGACTAATCAGCAAAGTCATCAACAATTTGCCGTTTCAGTTGCACTTGCCTGGCTATCACTACTATGGTCCAGGTACAAAAGCTAGCTAAACGACTTGCTAGAGGTGATCCTGGTATTAATCCTTTAGACAGAGCGTGCAAAGAATACGACATTGCATACTCGCCAAATCGTGAAAACGTTTACGCAAGAAACTCCGAAGATCGTGTACCAGCCAATAAAGCCTGGCAGCGTGTTTTTTCTAAAGACGCAAGGTCAACGAGAAAGCTGCAGCTCTGGCCATAAATAACGTGATGAATGCCAAAGCAAAACTCGGTATAGGGTTAAAGAAGAAGAAGCCTATTTCAAAGTAGAGGAAATGTATTTAAAAGAAGAGGAAATCCAGTTTCAAGAAAAAACCAGCTACAAAAAATATGCTAATAGCATTTAGAAAGGTTTTCACTGCAGCCTAGAAGTCAATAAAACGAAGTAGTGATGCAAAAGTGGACATCAAGTCTGCAATCAGAACTGCACAGAAAGCTGTCAAAAGCGTAGGTGATAAACAATAAGTGCAAACCCCACGTGTCTTGCTAATACCTTTGAAAGTAGAGGTATTTTGCGACTGATTCCCACTTTTGCTGGACTCAGTGCACTTGGAGCGCTTACTGGTGGAGCAGCACGAGTAGCTAAGGCGGTAAAGGATGCTAGCACTGCCAAAAAGCAACTGGTAGAAGCTTAACGTCATAAGAATACAATGGAAGCTATTGTTTTAGGAAAAGGTTTACACCTAAAACCCTATATATATTTTTCACATGAAACCTCATCGAAAGGGACAGGGACTTCATCTAAGAGCGGAGCCAAAAAAATTGTAGTGAAGCTACCTCACCGTCCACTCACTGATGCCGATCTGTTGAAGCATGCTAAATCTCTAAAGATTTCACATTTTTGTGGAGTCATTGTCAATCTTCATGATAGTCACGGTCCTGGAACACACTGGGTATGCTTTAGAAAGATTGTTGATAGTGTTATATACTTTGACAGTTTCCGCAATCTTCGGTCACCATCCGATCTAGTAGACTACCTAGGTGTTGGTAGCGTGATAAAGTACAATCATGACAGGTATCAAGACTATGACAGTGTTGAATGTGGTCATTTATGCCTAAAATTTCTATGTGGGCAACTGCATATAAAAGATAAATACTCTCTATATAAAAGTGCGTGATGAACAGAATAGAGTAAGTATAGAGAAGAGCACCATCAATGATGAATCATTCACTCTCAAAATAACTTCTTCTTCTGTGCTAGACGCAGAGTATTTTCCACCAATAGAACTCACCTTTCACAAGAACTATGACCTTGGACTCGTTGAATTGCTTACATTCAATGCGACCCCTCACGTTGACACTAAAAAGAATAAAATCTACGTAAGCGATCGAGTGGTGTCCATTGCTACTGGTAGCTATGAGATTGAAAACATTAAGAGTTATGTTCAGAAGGCTCTATCAATCAGTGGCACTACAATAACCATAAAGCCAAATAATAACACATTGCACAGCGAGATAAAGTGTGACCGCAGAGTGAACTATCAACCACACGATTCTATTGGACGCTTCTTGGGATTCACACCACGTATTCTTGAAGCTAATAAGACTCATACTTCTGATAAACTGGTGGCTATTCTTAAAGTAAACGCCCTGTGAGTTGAGTGCAAAATCACTACGGGTGCTTACATTAACAATCGTAAAGTATACACGGTTCATGAATTCTTTCCTATTGCACCACCAGGATATAAGATCGTTGAAGTGCCGTCACACGTCATTTACCTTCCAATCGCCGTGAAGAAAATACATCACATTCAGCTCCGCATAGTTGACCAGGACGGAGACTTGGTGAATTTTCGAGGAGAAGTTATAACAATATGACTACACGTCAAATCATTATCATAATAGGTATCGTGTACAATCGCAAAAAATCTATATAAGAGCCTCAACATATCAAATGCAAGCCAGTTCTTAAGCAGCACGCAAGACTCTAACACCTCAGAACATGTTCTTTCTAGCACAACTTGGTCTGAAGATCAAACCTCGTGGAAAATGAAACTGAAGCATCCATTTAGAATATTTATTATTTCCATTTGTTGCAACAACAATAAAAATAGAAGAAATACTGAACATTCAATCAGGCTTTGATAAGTCTCTAGCTCCCTGTGAGATTCATGCACATCAGCCTTATGCATCATCAACATTCAACAACAGCGATGAAATTCGAATTGCTATCCAGCATCAAGATTTGTGTATACTACCCAGCAAGAGTTCACTGCATATATGTGGAAGGCTAACAAGACCTGATGGAGTCACAGCTGTTACTGGTACAGCACTAGTGAGCAATGCCATCTGCTATCTGTTTGATGAAATTCGCTATGAACTCAATGGTATTGAGATTGATCAGTGCAAGAATGTTGGTCTCACTAGTACCATGAAAAAATTTGTTTCACTTACCCTGGACAAATTAATTTTATGGAGAATGCAGGATGGCTCGACATCCCGGAAGGATCGAAGCATCTTACCAATGATGAGGGATACTTTGATGTCACTGTTCCACTCAGTATGATCTTGGGATTTGCAGAATACTATCGAAAAATCGTTGCAAACACAAAGCATGAGTTTGTCCTGACAAGATCGCGCAGTGATATAAATACTATTATGCAGGGACGACAAAAGTCAGGAACCGAAGATCAATTTAAGATATCGGTACATAAAGTGGAGTGGAGGATACCAATTGTAGTGGCTTCAGATCCGCAAAAGATACAGTTTCTGAACATTATTAGAAAAGATTTTCTCACAACTATGAGTTTTCGTTCATGGGAATTGTATGAATACCCCCTGCTCCCCACCACCTCAAGACATATATGGAATGTGAAAACATCATCTTAGTTAGAGTCTCGAGATATCGAAGAAGCCGAGAAAAATGTTATTTCTTCACTTGAGCAGACATTAATTGAAACGTTTTCAGGTGAGAAATATGAAAATGACGATTCCACACACGATACTGACAATGACGACAGTGGAGATGACCTAATTCCTGAAGGAGAACAAAAGCCACCCGAACTCTACACACAAAAAGAATTAAATGACCTTATCAAAAACTTAGATTTGCCTGAAGGTGCTGCTGAATACTTGGCCTCAGATTTGAAAAAAAAGAAATTTGGTAACAAAAGGTACTAAATCTAACGTATACCGTTCAGATGTTAAGGGTTTGATGAATGAACTTAAACCAAATATTTATGAAGATGATCAGTGAAAGCTTTTCATTGACTCTTCCAAGCGAAGTCTTAACGCAGTGTTGCTTCACAATAAAAATAAGCTCGCATCAGAACCAATAGCCCACTCCACTACACTGAAGGAAGATTTCATTAATCTTAAGAAGGTTTTGAGTCTGATTAAGTATTCGATACATCAATAGAAGATTTGTGGAGATCTGAAAATTGTAACTATACTGTTAGGGCAACAATCAGGTTTCACTAAATATCCCTGCTTTTTGTGCTTGTGTGATACTAGAGATCGCGAGCATCACTTAACACACAAAAAATGGCAAGAAAGGTCATCTTTTGAACCTGATTCAAACAATAAATTATACGAGCCATTGGTTGAGCCTGCAAAAATTTGTTTGCCTCCTCTTCATATTAAACTTGACTTGATAAAACAGTTTTTTAAATCACTAGACAAAGAAGGAGAATGTTTTACATATCTAGGAAGCAAGTTTCCAGGTTTATCCGACGCCAAAGAAAAGGAAGGAATTTTTGATGGGCCTGAAATTCGGTAAATGTTCAAAGACAGTGAATTTAGTAAACATATGAAGGACACCGAAAAAGCTGCTTGGCATAGTTCTAAAAAAGTTGTAGAGAATTTTTTAGCAAACCACAAAAGTAACGGCTACAGAGAATTAGTAGAAATTATGGTTCAGAAATACCATGAACTTCTAACTGCACTTCCTTTACTCAATTCTAAATTACTTCCCCGCAAATCTTGGCGGTGAAAGCGAAGAATAGGGTGAACGCTTTCATCAAGACATGAAACAAATCGAGTATCGTTATAAGGGACGATAGGATGAGCATATGATGGCCGATTTTTGCTAGATGTTGTAAAGAGATGTTGAACGAAGAGGAAAAAAACTTAAAAGAAAACCATTACGTGAATCTTTATTAGGCCAAAAATTTTGAAAAATCGAAACTTTTGGGATTTTCAGGTACAAGCGCTAAAAATTAATTTCTAAACGATTCCACAAGGAATTTTTGGAACACGATAAAAGTACAGCGCAAGTGTAAAACAGCCCTATCCGACCGAACCGAACTTTGCATAGGAGCTCTGGATGACGGGTAAATTTACCAGTTTTACCGGTAATACCAGTAATGATGGGTCACGCTGGTAAATTTGGTAAAACTCATATTTTAAACAAATTACCATTCTTTTAACAATAATTGATCATGTCAATGAAATTTTATGGGCATAAAAGTATAATTACAGAAAAAATTGCATTACAAATTAAAAATTTCACCAATCAAGTGAAAATAGGGCATTATAACAGTGATTTCAAAATGGTACTTTCTAAGTTTCAATGAGTAAACAAACTATTTGACAAATTTAATTTGCAATTTTTTAAATGAATGTAACTTATTCCCAAATTTATTTGTTCCCGAAAAGTCTTCTTTTCTGAATGAATGATAGTTATTGTTTAATTTCAAAATATCCAAAAATTGAGCCAGAGATGTCCACTTTATCCTATGCTACTTTTTTTTGAATAATTACATAATTGTGTTACATTTCTTCCAATGTTTAAAAAATTTCTATTTGATTTAAAAAAGCGTATTTGCTTAAGAACACATAAAATTATTTTTTGGACTGTATAGTGTATAGGAAGAATATATGAAATATTTTTTTATTTTTTGAAGAAACTTAATTTATTTAAACAATTATTTTTTCCCAAAAATATTTTAAAGACCGTATTTCATGAATTAAACTCAATATTAAATGACTTTAAGGAGTAGTTAATTCTGTCCAAAGCTTTATGACATTCTTCATACAATTAATAAAATTATTGTTTTCTTTCTTCAAGTTTCCTTCAAATTGAGTATGGATGGTTAATGAATAAGAGTTGTTTAAACATTGAAGTTACATTTGTAACAGATTGTTCTTTCTTGAAAACATTTAATATTACGTTTAGCTCTAAAAATATAAATTTATAACTATTTAAAAAAAAAAAAATTGTTTAAAGAATTAAAAACGGTTAATATATTCTTTCTATGCACTGTACAGTCAGACAAATCACTGTATGTTTTCTATTTAAATATTATTTTTTAAATTTATTGAAAAAAACTACTAGAGCCAATCAAAATTGCTTAAACAAATAGAAGTTTGTAAACATCAGACGAAATGTCTAAGAATGATGTAATTATTGTTCAAAAAGTAGCAATTACCTACTATTACATTACATTCCGCAAATGCGCTTATTAAAAAAAACTATGGATAAATAATTGTTTAAATAAGTTAAATTTATTTAAACAATTAGGAATTGTTAAAAAAGCCGTGGAAAATACTCATATTGTCCATTTCGAAAATCAAAAATTTTCCCATATTAATTATATTAAAAACTTTTTGGAGAGTAAGTTGCCCTCTAGAGTGAAAAAAAATTTCCAATCATTTTTGGATCACCCTAATATATATGAATTCATTTTCATAATAGGCATTTATAATTTAATATGTTATATTATATTACAATTATCATGCATTATTCCAATAATGACTCTGATTATTTCTAAAATTTAAAATATCTATTTATTATGAAGAAAAAAGCCAGATCATTAAATTCAATTTCGCCTTTTGAAAAATTGAAATTTCTGTTAAATATTGGAAAGTCGATTAAAGTTTGCTTTGCTCTTTTTTTCATTATCCTTTTCATACAAAACTTTTGTTCTGAAAATTCTTCATTTACACTTTAAACCCTTTATAACTTAGCCATTCGTGTTTACAAAATCCCCCCGCGTAAGCCTTGAGATTTGTTGGTTATGTTGCATACCGAACATATATTTCATTATTATCTACAGTTTTTTTATTATCTTGCAATGAATTATATATTTCAATTCGGATTGCGTGTAAAAATGCTTAAAAATGTATTTAAATACTTTTAAATAGTTATTTCTTCATATTTTGAGTTTTACCGCATAGCCGGCAAATGACGGTCAGACCGGTCAGAGTCAGAGCATTGTCAGTCCCAACACTAGTTTCATTCCAACCAAGAACTAATCCGCCGGCGGCGCTGCTGCGCTTCTTGCTGCCAAGTGCATTAGTTATAAGAGAAAAATAATGAAATATTTAATAAAAGAATATTTTGTGGGCAACAAAGGGACTTAAATTTGTTATAATGTATTCGCAGATATATAAACATTATTTCAAATATACAAAATCTATTAAGACTTTCGAAGATATGAAAAAATAATGCGTAAACTAGTATATGTGTTCCAAAAGAAGTTTGGAATAAGTGTTAAGGATCCTTAATAACAAAATTAATCTCTAATACAAAATGCATTTTCAGAAATACAAGCATAGAAAATGAAAATTAAAAAATAATACAAAAATTGGAAGATTATAAATTGTAGTTAATCGGCTCCCGAAATAAATATAAAAATTTTAAATAAATTTCAAGTGTGTTAGTAATAAGAAATGAAAATAGAATTTATAAATGAATAATAATAAAAAAATTGGAAGATTATAAATTGTAGTTAATCGGCTCCCGAAATAAATATAAAAATGTTAAATAAATTTAAAGTGCGGTGGTAATAAGAAATAAAAATAGGATTCATAAATAAATAATAGTTAAAAAGGAGAGTGTGATACGGAATTATAAACTTAAGACTTTGATCCAATTTCTTTTTTATTACTGGCAAAATTACGATCTTTAATTAACTTAGGAATTCCTTTAAAAAATGCAACGTTAGATGCTTATTATGAACTTGTGAGATAATTGGTTAAAGCAATACTTGATCGTAGTAGTATTTTTTACAAAAAATGAGAAATATAGTCTTAATATTACCCTTCATGAAAAATTATTATACCAAAATCATCATAAGCCTAGCTATAATGATTTTCCTATAATTTCTTCTCTATTATA
This sequence comes from Druon quercuslanigerum, assembly GCA_010014905.2. Classification (NCBI taxonomy): domain Eukaryota; kingdom Metazoa; phylum Arthropoda; class Insecta; order Hymenoptera; family Cynipidae; genus Druon; species Druon quercuslanigerum. The sequence goes on along the minus strand of JAAAKG020133929.1, from coordinate 2,933 downwards.
GAAAAAATTATGAGAAATAATCATAGAAATTAATAGCAGTATTTGAAATTTTCGAAAAAGACCTAAAAATGTGACTTAATTTTTTTTAAAGAACTAACGAGAGATGTAAGATTCAACATTTTTATACCCGTATATGTTTAAAAAAGTTAAAAATCTATTTTCATCGCTACATCGCCTAATTTTTAATTGTCTTAAATTTCGATATTAAATCTCTTTCGCTCATTATTAATATGTAATATAATAAACAATCATGTGCTTATCAATTAAAGAAAGTATTAATTTTCAGTAACACAAAAATTGGACAATATTCACACCAAAAGTGGCCTGTGATGTAAAGAGAAATACTTCTATTTTTTAAATGTCGATTTAATTAAACATTTGTTTTATTGGCTAATTAAGTGTCATTTCAGTTTATTGCATCGGTGGATTGACGGCAAATGAAAAAAATACAATGTCAAATTGTATTGAATCCAATCAGACGTATTCGACAGTTTTTATACTCACAAAGTAACTTTATTGGTATGTACAATGAATAAAACTAAGCAACAAAGAATTAAACATTTTGTAGCACTTCCATAGGCTTAGTAAAAACGTCATGTTTTAAAAAAATAAGAATGCACCTTCAATTGTGGTCAGATTTTTCATTGTTGTATCCCTTTTTTTTAACGTTTTATACTGAATTATCAACATTTCTGTTTCTAAATTCGAGATTGGAAGTTTTTCTTATAATTGCGGATGAATAACTCAGGGAGAAAATTTTAAAAATCAGGTTTTACATTTAATGTAAATCAGGTCCTAATTTTATTCTCCTGAAAATTAAGTTTTTTAAATTTGGGACAACTTCAATTTAGTCATTGCCGCAGTTAATCAAGACTCAAAATAGGAATCTTTTCGGCTATTTTAAACATTCATATTTCAATAGAAAAGGGTTCGGGGCGAACGCAACATTTTCATGGGGATAAAATGAAGACCTGATTTACATATGCTATAAATACCAAATTCATTCATTCTCCTCGTTGCGAATTACTCATCCGCGAAACCTCTGCAAGTCAAAAAGAAACAGGCAGTCGCCATTTTGAAAAGGTAAATTACATGTGAATAACTAGGCACGTAAATCACGTTCGTAACTTACATGTAAAATACTACGTAAATTACCTAAGGTAAATTACGTACACAACCCTTTTTATGACAGTATTATTATAGTTAAGTGAAAACAAAATATTAATAGGCCACAACGTACGATCAAAATTTGTTTCCAAACGATTCCATAATTTTTTTTTTTTTAATTTAGTGATATCTTCAGCAGACGTCTCTCAGAATCTTCTGAAAGGACCTGCCAAGGTTTTACCAGAATGACGCAAAGAATTGTAAATAAATAGTTCACTTACCTGCCGCATCATTCGCATATAGAAATGGACCAATAACGCTGAGGAGATCACGGAAATTAGCTTTAGAAAGAGAGAAAACATTTTATAGGTTGACGTGTCTCTTGCTACATAAAGCCGATTGGCCGAGAGCATTTTTCACGGTTAGAATTTGATGGAAATTTTTTGAAACAATAATTGATAATTTCAAATTGAAATTAATTGACATTTATTATATATTGAACGATTAGGAATTAAAAACTCTCTAAATCAAACCAATTGATATCCGATGAAATGTTAACAAAGGGACAATATTTTAAATAGAAAATGATTCAATAAGATGCTCTCAAAATTAAGAAATTTCAGACTAACCTTTGAAAATTAAACAAATATCATTAAAAAGTATTTGTAGTTGTATAGTTTCTAATTCAACGCGATCAAAATTGAACAATTTTATTTTGAATTGGCTTTAATATAAAGAAAAAACTTTATTTGCAACCGAAGATGCATCTTCAAGCCAAAAAATGAATTATTAACAAAGTAGTTCAACTTTCAACAAGGCAGCTAATTTTTCAACTAATAAATATGGATTTTCTTAACCAAAAATGAGCTTAACTAAACACACGAATTGTTAACAAAATAGTTAAATCCTGAAACAAGACATATTCATTTTCAAACAAACAGTTACATTATCAACCAAGAGAGATAAATGCTTAAACCAGAGAGACAAATTGGAAAATAAGAAAGATTTTTCAGTGAAGAAAGAACAAACATTCAAAGAAATTGTGAAATTTTCAACAGAGGTTCATTTTAGATCAAATATTTTAATTTACAATCCAAAGAGATCAATTTTAAATCAGGAATATAATAATAGACTTTTTAAATAAAAGAAATTAGCTATGAATCAAGAAAGATGAATTTTCTGCCAAAGATGAATATTCAATCCAAAAGGACTTTTTAGCAAAATAACAAATTTTCTACCCAAAAATATGAATTTTCAACAACAGTTAAATTTGCGACAAAAAAAGATACTTTCTCTATAAAAAATAGAATAGTTAATATTTCAATCAAAAATATTTTTCATTGCAATAAAAAAACTGCTGAATTAAAAAAAGCTAATTTTTCAACAACATAATTTCATCCCACAGAATAACAAATGAACCTTCAACCCAAAACTTCCAAATAATACGAGGAAATTTCAACAAAAGTTAATTTTCAAATAATAGTTGAATTTGATACCAAGAAAGTTTTCAATTGAATTTTCAACACCAAAATATGAACTTTTAACAAAAAACTTAATTTTCTACCAAAATAATTGAATTTTTAGTAAAAGAAAAATGTTAATAATTTAATAAATAATTAATACTTCATTTTTAATTACTGAAAGTTTTATTTTACAATTGTTCGTTGACATTATTTTAAAACCATAATAGATGTAATTCTACATAAAGCAATAGAAAATCTTACATAAATTACTTATATTGATAAAATAGATATCAAATTTAATCACTTGTACAATTAGTCAATCTAAACTGCAAACATTTCACAAAATATCCCTTTTTTCAATAA
>JAAAKG020133928.1:0-14008 GCA_010014905.2 Druon quercuslanigerum | reverse complement strand
TAAATGATCGGGTTTCAGCATTTTTCCTTCCCCCCCCCCCCCGTGTTACTTCTGTGGTTTAATTGAGATTCCCCTCTCCCCCCCCCCCCCCCCTCCAACTTCACCTAACGACAATTGATATATTAGACGATTACGTATTGTATTTGTCTTAAGTAATTTTATAGTATACTGAAGTCAAATTCGTGAAAGAAAAAACATACTTTTACATAATGTGAGACAAAGTTCATTCACTGAGAACGTTGACAAATATTTATTTCTATTGTTTAACCGTTATCTAAAATAGAATATGGCCGCGAAACATGATAACATTTTTCTCTTCCTGCTTATATACTTTTTTAATTCTTCACAATACCAAAAAATTCGTATATATTGTTGTAAAGTTTGTTTATTATATTTAATTCAATGTATTATAAAATCAGTTTTCAAACATACTCGAAATTTGGATAAATATGAAAAATGTGAACAATAAGTAGAAAAGGATATAATCATGTTACATGCAATACAAGAAATGATGTACATTTTAGTAGAAAATTAATCTTCTTTGTTTAAAATTCATCTTTTTTTGTTAAAAATGTAAATGTTTTTTTAAAACTAATCTTTGTTGTTTAAGAATTTAACTATTTTGTTGAAATTTATTATTTTTTGACAGAATTCAACTGTTAATGATTCCAAATGAAAATCTTTTTTGAGTGAATATTCATTATTTTAGTTGAACATTCAACTATTCGTCTGTAAATTAACTTTAATGTTCAAAAATCATACTTTTGCGTTAAAAATTCAAAATTGTTGTGGAAACCCCATATTTTTTTACTTTAAAATTTATCTATTTCTATTAACTTTTTTTTTAAATTCATCTATGTGACTGAGGATTCAATTATTTTGTTAAGAAATTTATTTTTCGTTGAATTCAAATATTTGAACATTATATATTTTCTTGAAAAGCATTTTTTTAAATTGAAAATTGAATTGTTCCAATTTTGGCTAAAAACTTATCCTTTCGAGTTAAAAATTGAACTATTTGGTTACATTTGATGGTTACTTTTTAAATTGTTTTTGGGTTAGAACTTTTAAACGATTCAACTGTTTGGTTGAAAATTCGTATTTTTTGCTGAAAAGTTTAAATACTTGGATGCTAATGTAACTATTTGTTTAGGAATTGACATTCTTTTTAATGAAAATTCTTTTTTTTGGGCTGCAAAAATTCTTTCTTTTTCTATGAAATCTTATTTGGTTGAAAAGTTAACTATTTTCTGGAAAGAAAAGATTTTTTCGGTAAAAATAAGGGAAGTGTATTTAGCCAATAGCTACGTTACTTTCGGGGAGGTGAGGGAAAAGTCAAAACATAACAATGGTCTTTAACGAGGTGGGGGTAAAAATAGCGCGAAGTTGATTACACATTTTTTGGACGGCCCCTTAGGGATTTCCTCATTTTTGATCTCTTTAATACCCTGTAAAATCGAAAGTAACGCGTTCCCAACTGCACTGATCTTTGGAACGCTTTTAATTTAGGGTTTCCCTATATTTTGAGCTACTTAATACCCAGGACAATTGAAATTACCGCGTTCCCAGAAAAGCAGGACAGGTGAAGTGAAAATAAGGAGACTTATCCATAAAGAATTAATGATGAATTATATATGAACTCAAATGTTATTTTGAACCCCTGGAGACTTTATTGGAGAGTTGAAATGAGTCAGTTACCTTTTTGAAGTTCTTATGAAAACAAGGTGCGAGATGACAATTTTAGAGTGAAGAAATGCTACGCCTTTGAGGAAGACGCCAATGGCGGCATACCATGGACGCCAAGGTTAGCTGGCTCACTGCCCTGCCCCCTTCCCTGCACCATCTTCACCGTAAGCATGGAGTCGTGATTTCCCCCGACCTTCTACTCTAAAATACTAAACCACCTCTCATACCCAAATCTCCTTGATCTGCTCACTCAAAATCGTAAAACATGCAGGATGATACTTGATACACTGATTCCTGAATGACGAAGTCAGTTATTGCTTTCAATTTAGATTTCATAAATCCATTCATGATTCAAAAGTTTGATAAATTGATCCTAGAATGATTCCAATTGAGGTGTCAACAATTCAATTAACACGATGTAATAAGATTTAATTGGTTTGTTTGAATGAAGGTGGTAGATGGATTAATGCTTTTCATCTTCGGGTCAAAAATTATTCTTTGGATTTCTGTTGTCATCGTTTTTATTTTCCCTACTATTTGACCTAATATAGTATACGTTTTGCACTTACAACAATATACGTGAAGTTTTTACTATACCCAATCAGTTTTCATTCAATCCACTTTTTTATAATATACTTACTCTATTTTGCGTAAGGATGATGGTATGCGAAATTTTTTTCGGGTTCGCCTACTTTTTGCCGTATTTTTACTGGACTAATGTCCAATTCTCCAACAGTGCTTGAAGTATTCAAGCCGAAGCTCGTCCACCTTCCGCCAACTACACAACCTTGACTCGAAACTCACCAAGGTGAAAAGGAGGCAACAAACTTGTGCATGGATTTTCTCGCAAAAGGCGTTCGACCGATGCGATGTATGCGTTATGTGCCGCACTTTCTGTAAGATTCTTCAGATCTTTCGAAAAAATTACAAGGAAATATGTGCGTCGATAGAAATAATTTTGTATCGCATTAAATGGCGAAGCAGATGCCAGTCGTTATGGCTTTGCTGGTTGCTTTTTAGTAACGGTGAGCATCCGTTACCTGAGGGCAGGAATGCGAATTTCACTTGAAATTGAAATTTACGGAATCAGGCGTTTTTTAATGATGTGATAATTAGATTTCTAGGGTGTTATTACACTGGTAGTGTGAGAATAATGTGATACTATCATGGGAGCTCCCGAAGCTATACGAGGCGCTCCAATATGGGATGAAATATAATTTTGATACCAGAAAAAGTGGGAACGCTTTAATTTTTATTGCATTGGATAGAATAAAGTGCTTAATAAAAGATTAAAACCTTCCCAAGACGTTCCCATAATTTCTAAAGTATAGACAGAACACTAAGAGACTAAAAATACTTTTAAAAATCTGGGAATGCTTTAGGGTACATTCAGTCAGAAAATCTTAGCTTTTTACTCATTATTAAATTTAATAGTAAAGAGTTTCTAAGTGAATTACTTAAAGCACTCAGCAGTTGGAAACATGCTTCCTTAAAAGCATTCCGAATGATACTTTGCCATACACAACTTTCTATCAGAGGTGCACAGAAATAAAACGTTTCCAACTTTTAAAGACTTTCAAGAAGCTAAAAACTCGTTAATGACGTTGAAGAACATTAAAGCAGTTGTAAATATTTTCAGATTACTGGGAACGCTTTATCGCTAGACGATAATGATAATAGGATGCTTTATATTATGACCTTGATAGGTCTTAAGATATTCCCAGCATTATGAAAGAGCATTAATTGTAATAATACTGGGAATACTTTTAAATAAGGGTTTTCCTCAATTTAGAGCTCTTTAATACTCAGGAAAGTCAAAAATAAATGATTCACTTTGATTGATTTCGGGAAGCGGTTGTATGAAGCTGCACCTAGCATAATTGAGTGTTCCCAATAAGTCTGTGAAATGTAAATTTTAGAATACTTTCTCTGTAAAAACAACCGAACGTGAATGGTTCCCAATTTCCTTTACGGTGGGAACGCTTAATTTCGAGACACTTTCAAATATGAGATGATATATTTGACCTTAAGAGGTATCAAGGTGTTCCGGACAATAAAAAATAAAGCCTTCTTAACTGTAATAATGACAAACGCTTTCAAGTTATAGGTTTTCTGAATTTTTAGCTCTGTAATGCCCAAGAAACTCTAAACTAAAACGTTCTAAACTGCAATAAATGTTGGGAATGGTTTTAAGTTGAGGAATTCCTTACTTTGGTGTTTTTTAAAAATCAAGATAATAGAAATGAAAACGTTCACAACTATAAGCATCACTCAGAAAATTAGATAGTAAAGCGCTTCCAACTATAATAATATTGGCGACTCATTCTAATTAGGGGTTTACTGAAATTCAGCTATTTAATATATAATAAGAAACTTGAATATTTAGCTCTTTATTATCCAAAAAATTGAAGGTAAGGCCTTTTCAACTGTAACAATGTTGGTGACGGTTTCAAATGAGAACTTTCCCAAATTTGAGACATTTTAATACCCAGAAAAATGAAAAGTAAAGCGCTATCAACTATAATAATTTTAATAACGTTTTAGTGTTAGAGTTTCTCTTAACTAATCTTAATTAAGGGTTAGATAAACCCTAGAAAAGTCGAAGTTAAAGCGTCCCCAGCTTTAATAATGCTGGACACGGTTTTATGTTAGTGTATTCCAACTGTAATACTGCTGATAAAGTTGTAAAGTTAGGGTTTCTCTTAACTAAGGGCTGTAGAACACATAAAAAATTTAATGGTAAAGCGCTCCCAGCTTTAATAATGCTGGGAACGGTTTTATGTTAGTGTTTTCCTAACTTGGTAGATTTTTAATACCCTAAGAAATTTTTAATAAAATGTTCCCAATTGCAATACTGTAAGTAAGGCTTCGAGGTTAAGGAATTTCTACACTTTTAGCTTTATATTCTATAATGCCCAGTAAAATTGAAGGCAAAGCTTTTCCAACTGTAATAATGTTGGCAACAGTTTCAAGTTAGACTTTTCTAAAATTTGAGATACTTTAATATCCAGAAAAGTCAAAATCAAAGCGTTACCAACTGTAATACTGCTGATAAAGTTTTAAAGTTAGGGTTTCTCTTAATTAAGGGCTGTAGAACACATAAAAATTTAATGGTAAAGCGCTCCCAGCTTTAATAATGCTGGGAACGGTTTTAAGTTAGTGTTTTCCCATCTTGGAAGCTCTTTAATACTCTACGAAATTTAAAGTAAAGTGTTCCTAATTGTAATACTGTAAGTAAGGCTTTAAAGTTAGAGAATTTCTCAACTTTTAGCTCTATATTCTATAATTCCCAGGAAAATCAAAGGCAAAGCTTTTCCAACTGTAATAATGTTGGCAACAGTTTCAAGTTAGACTTTTGCAAAATTTGAGATACTTTAATATCCAGAAAAGTCAAAATTAAAGCGTTACCAACTGCAATACTGGCAATAACGTTTTAAAGTAAGGGTTCCTCTTAATTAAGGGCTTGTAACACATCAAAAATCGAAGGTTAAGCCTTCTCAACTCTAATAACTGTGAGAACTGCTTCAACTTCCTGCTTCTATAAATTCCTGAAAATACTAAAAAAATTAACCCAAGAACAACAACGTATGGGTGGAATCCCATCCAAACTCCACGTTGCCAGTAGTCTTCTGAAAATGCACGTTGTTGTACTTGTGTTACAAATGATTGGATCATTTTAGAGTGTTTTTAATATAAACTTTACTCTCTAAATCTGAATCAGTAAAATGTCACTTCTAGTCACTGAGATTTTACTAATTGAAATAGCTGGAAATTGGCCACTGACAATCAGTGAAAAGTAACTTATTCAGTCAGTACAATAAACACTTTTGGGTGTTTGCAGGACTCCACCATCTTAATTTAGCAGTCATTATAAAAACTTACAATCTATAAATATGATCAAATATTAAAAAAGGTGAAAAGTTGTTATGCTTTTAAATGGCAAAAAACCTCACGTATTACTTTACTTTGAAGATTGAACCGTCATGTTTAAGTAAGTGCTTTTTATACGAGTTAGAGTATATTTTTTAAGCAATTAATTCACCAGACTTACAGCACAAAAAATAAAAATTTATTTCATCAAGGAATTCTCTTTGCTACTTAAGTAAAAGAGTAAAAACAACGCTTAACTTTAAAACTTAGAGGTTATGTTTCAAATGATTCACGACTCTGGGTTTACTGAAGTGATTAGTCATTAAGTCTGAAATCACTGATTAACCAGTGAAATGTCTAACCACTATTTCAAATAGTGACTTTTTCACTGATTCATATTTAGAGAGCACAAAGCATAACACTTTAACAATTTTTTTGGAACACATAAAAGTAGGTATTCGGTTATATCCCAGCTAGGAAGTTTATCCTGCCCAAGGCAAAGAAAAAATCTTCCTCAATTTTATAAAAATGTTTTCAACTTGAACAACCCGTCAATTTATGGAGGTATTACATCATCAGATGTCCTCTATCTCCTACAATGCATTCAAAATGTCAAACAATCCATATTATGACTAAAATGGAGAGTCTTCATAATTTAAATTCTGATCGTAAATCATTCCGAACTGGAGATTCCATGAAGATTGTGAAACCTGCCATTCTTCATCAAATGCCTAATTTTCGAGCGCCTTCATTCCAAAGCATTCTGAGTGCTTTTTATACTCAAAAAGCATGTAATTCAATTTTCCGTCAATTACAAGACTACATCACGGAAGTGTTTGATTAAGGGTCTGCAAAAAACTTCTTGAATGTCAGTGCTGGTATAAGAAGTCATGCGAATTGAAACGTCCAGCCGTGGAGATGCAGGTACTATGTCGCATTACACAGTTCTCTTCATTCTGCATCATTGCCGGCACGAGAAAATTAGCAAGGCGTCGTGATTTCTCGTCCCCCAGGCAGTCACGCAGTTTTTCCAATTTACTTTTTCTCTGCTCTCTCTCTCTCTCTCTTCCTCTCTCTTCCCCCCCCCCCCTCTCTCTCTCTCAATTTTTTACGTCTTTACATCCATAGCGTCATCTATTTTACATACCAAATGCGATTGGCCGCTATACAGCATGCAGCATAATTACGTAACATTAGCTCTACATCGTAAATGTCTAATAGTGCATTATCTGTAAATGTAAAAGACGATGCGTATACTGGCAAAATATAGCATAGGACGCGTGTTGCTCGTTTGTAAGTATCTAATAGGTGGATAGGTTTTGCTTACTTCTTGCCTTTATAATAAATAGGTTCGAATTCCCCGCATGAATATCTTTTTTACGCATATGGAAGGCATGTGTGCGTATATGTATCTACTCTCTAGGTGTGTGATGACTATCTGTGGCTAAGCTTGATTTATAATTGCAAGATTGCATATGTGTGTACATTGTACATGATGGGCATGGTCAAGCATTCCGGACAGATACAGATATAGCGGGATATGCCTTTTGAGAATGCGTTTCCTTCCTGTCGGTAGAGACCAAACATAGCCTTGCAACAGGTACTTCGACGCCGATAATAAATATCTGCTCTAACGAATTCGCACCGCTACTTCCGCTGGGCAACCATTCGTTCTGCTCGCGGGTCTGTCCAATTACGGATGAGAATTTTTACAACGTCGGCCGCAATTATCGCTCAGTTTCAGACAAAAGTACAAAACAACTTAGGGAACGTTCAATAATTACGTAAGAATGATTTGTTTTAATTCAAGCCCTCCCTCCTCTATCCTTCTTACGCAAAATTTAACATTTTTGAAACATTTCGGCAGAATTGAAGGGATTTTAAGGTAGTTAAAAAATTACACATTTTTACGCATTTAATGAGATTTCCCAACTTTTTAGGGTTATCATGAGATGTGAAGGTATTTCAAAATATTTCAAGAGATTACAGAAGTTTTAGTGTATTTTAAAGGATTGCAAAGTATTGCGAGAGGTTTCACAGATTTCAAATGATTTTCAACGATTGAAGTGTTTGAAAAAATTATCTAGTATAGTTTCAGAGAAAATGTCTTTTTTTCAAAGGATTTACACGATTTTAAGCGATAGTCACAACTGCAATCAAATTTCAAAGGATTTTTAATTTTTATTTTTAATTGGATTTCCATCATTTGAAGTGATTTAAAAAAATTTCATAAAATTTTAAAAGATTTACAAAGGTATCGTAAGATTGTACGAGATTTAAAGTTGTTTTAAGGATTTCAAAGGATTCTAAAGTATATCGGCTGATTTCAGAGTGCTTCGTAAGATTTAAAAAAATTTAACGGATTTTTAAAAGATTTCCGAATATTAGGTTTTTAAGGGATTTCGACGATTTTGTTCGCTTTTAAAATATTTTAATGAATTATTCACGGAAATCGACTACTTGACTTTCTAAGACTTCAAGATAGACTCACGCATTTATAAAATTTTAGTGTAGTGTTTCGATAGAAAACTACAAAATAGACAGTTCAAGCTAATGTTAATTATTTCGAGGATTTAAAGGGACCTAATGAGATTTCAAAGAATTTTTAGGCGTTTTAACCGATCCTAAGGGATTCCTATTATTTCAAAGGATTTACAAATAATATAAAGAATTTTAAGGGATTTCGAGGCCTTTTAATGGTTATGAAAAGACTTTGATATATTGTAAGAAATTTCAAGAGATTCCGTAAGATTTCGGAATATTTTACGGAATTTTATAGATTTTAAGCGATTCTTAGAGGTTTAAAGAAATTGCCACGTGTTTAAAAATATTATAAGGGATTTGTATGTGATTTTGAAGATTTTAAACGACGTAAAGACGATTTTCAATTTTCTAAAGGGATTTAAGGATTTTGTTGTCAGCTCAATCGTTTTAAAGGGATATCAAAAAATAATGTACGATATCCATGAAATTAAAAGCATTTCTAAGAACTTTCAAATAATTTTAAAAATGTTCAGGAATTTATAAAATTTTCAAAAGAGTTCACGGGGTTTCAAAGATTTGCAACGATTTCTAGGGATTCAATGAGATTTTATAAGAGTTTTACACTAGATTGAAAAAATGTTTTAACTTCTCAACTGTCTATTTATTGCACGTATAAAATATGAAATATTACATAATAAATAAAGATGGTTAAAAACAACAATATTTGTTAAAATTCATTAGTTATGACCCGAATCTAATTAAAAAGAGGACGAAAAGTGGAATATTAAAAAAAAAAGCAATTTTGTAGCATTATTGAAAGAGAATATTTTTAAAAATAATAAATTTTTTAAACAATTTTTTTACATTGAATGAATTAATACCTCGCTGAAATTAAAAAGTTGAGAAAGACATTGATCCTTGATTTGATCACGCTTTGGCGCGAGAACTAAGGTCGCACCTTTTCTCAGGTCTCAAATTCTATGTTTTTAAATCATAGAGTCCGAGACTTTATAGAACGTGAAAATTGTGGTTTTAAAATCACGAGCTTCCTCGAATTAATCCCTTGAAATTTCTCTCCTTGTAAGATTATTAAGCAATTATTTCTGTTCAATTTCATTGACCATTGTCTCGCTCTGACTGAAAATTTGAAAATAAGTTAAATAACTAATAGAACATTCTTTCAACAATTTATTAATTAATATAATTATCAATATAAAGTAATGCTTTATGTACTAGAAATCATTTGCATTTTTAAAAAAAATCACAAAAAATCCTAATTAGAGCCAAAAACGCATTTATTTTTTTTTAGTAATCCCAAAAAACTTGGGGCAATACGCATTAAGATTCGAAGAAGAAAAAATCACGCTAATCGACGCACACATGCATCTGGACAATATTGCTCAGAATGATGTATCGGAAATTTATCAATTGGAAAACGTTTCAATAAAATCATTTTTTAAATATTCAAAATTGTAACAACTACAAAGCTTCCTCGGTGAGGCAGCAAAAATAATTAGAATGAGGAAGCATACGTAAGAAATGTTTTCGACTCCCCCCCCCCCCTCTCAAGTAAAGATTCGCAAAATTTTGTGCACCCCTGAAAAGTTTGAAATTAATTAACGAAATTTTTTATGTTATTTAATCAAGAAACTTTTATTAAATAAATTAATTTAGTTTACGTAACTAATAGACGCTTTCTTAGGTGACTGCCCTAATTGTCTTGGTTTTCCTTAATTATGGTATTATGTTGCAACAGGAGTGTTTTGATCATCCACTGGGATAGCGAATTCCAATAGAACTCTTGTGGTTTAGGTGTCTCTTTTGATTGAGTAATATTATGATTTTGAAATCGAATTATTTGAAGTTTTAATGGACAACTAAACTTGAAAGTGCAGAAGGAACTTTTTGATCAATCGCCATACCAGGATAGACTCTAGCCTGGATTCCAGAAGACCAGTGGTTTTCTCTTTTTATCGGCCATACTGTGCATTACATTTCTAGCGTGCCGACGAACATTTTTCCTCGTTTTATATTGCGTGCTCTATTCCTTTTTCCGGCATAGCTGCCGTTGTTAGCATGACCACAGACTGGATCTTGATAAGTGGAAAGGAGGACGTATGAAAGTCAAATAAATATCTTATCGAAGCTCCATTTGGCAAATTGAATCTACGACGAAAAAAGTAAAAGTTGGGAACAAAGGCAAGAGAAAAGTTACAGAATAAATGTTCCTTTTTTGTAACACATGCATGGAATGCTCTCTTTTTGAGGTATGTTTAGCGTGCGAGAAGTGACCGATCCTAAAACCGGGCTAAAAGTAATTATAAAAGGACTCTAGCTGCTGCGCTTGTGCACATCAAGAGCGATTAGTGTTTCTATACATTTCTATACATTACAGACTAAAATTCTCAAAAAAAAAGGAAAAATAAAAAGATGTTTCACGAAAATAGAAAACTAAAATTTTTAAATAAAATTAATTTGGGTCCTAAACTAAATTCAATTTAAAAAGCCATCAAATTTATTACATTTCAAGTCAAAGTATTAACTTTTTTACGAAATTAATGAATTTTCAAACAAAAAGATGAATTTAAAACCACAATAAAATAAATTTTGTACCAAAAAAGACAGATTTTTTTGAAGTACATGAACTTGCAACAAAAAATATGAATTCTTTAAAGAAACGTGTGTTTTTTATTTTGGCCCTACAATCAATTAAATCTCAATTAAGTGTCAATTGAAAACATTAATTTTTTAACATGATTATTTATATACTTAATACATTCAAATGTACAGAGAACCAAACAGTTGCGTTTTTAGCTAAAAGAACATCAAATGTCTACAAAAAGAGATGAATTTTCAAACTAAAAACACGTATGTTCAAAAAAATAGTTGAATTTTTAACCGAAAAAGATTTTTCAGTCAAGAAGGAACAAAACTTCTAACCGCATTGTTGAATTTGCAAGGCACAAAGGCGAAGTTTATGCGAAACAATCGAATTTCCAACGCAAAAATTTGAATTAGGAAAAAAAAATGAAAAAGGTGAATTTCCAAATCAAGAAGTTGACTTAATTTAGAGAATACATTGCATTTTAAACAAAAATAATGTAATTATGAATAAGATTAATTTTCTACAAAAAAAAAGTTTCTACAAAATAGTTCCATTTTCAACTAAGGAATAGATTTTTACTTACATGATAAATTCTCAACCTGGCCTCAACTTGGAGTAGTCAAGTTTTTACTCAGAAACATTAATGTTTAAACAAAAATAAAAGTAATTTTTAACAGTTATATTTTCGATCTAAAAGCTACAGTTTTTACTAAAATGATAAATGTTCAACCACAAAGAATGTTAACAAAGCAGTTCAACTTTTAGTCAAGTAATGGAATTTACAACGTAAAGAACCATTTTTTACAAAGCAGTTGAATTTTCAACAAAAAAAATGGTAATTTTTGATCGAGAAGTTGAATTTTCTACCAAAATAGTTGACTTTTCAATCCAAAAAGACGAATTTTCAACAAAAAATTTGAATTTTCAACCAAAAATTATGACTTTTAAACAAATAGCAGAAATATTGTAAAGCCTGCGATAAATATATGGTAATTGTGATTCATTTTAAGTACTTTAAAAATATGAGCATATAGAAAACTGGAAATTTTACCTTTTACAATATAATTTTCAACTGAATTTTTTTTATTTCTATTAATACATTAGTATTTAAATTAGATAGCCTAAAGTGTTTTTTAAAATATTTTTAGTTTTCCCCCTGAATATTTGAATGTTTAGAAACTTAGAAATTTTTCTAAAGTTTCATGAAATTCCTTAGGCATAGTTTCATGAAACTTTACAACTCTAATTGTGATTAAGAAATAGTCATTGGACGATGAATTGGCCCAACTAGAAATAATTAGATATCATAAATGACTGATTAATTACCATAAATTACTATAAATTAACGAAAATTTTGGAAATTGTAGGATACCTTAAATTTGCGGTAATTTCTGAATTTTGCATAAATTTCCGGATAATTTTGGATT
Organism: Druon quercuslanigerum; assembly: GCA_010014905.2. NCBI lineage: Eukaryota > Metazoa > Arthropoda > Insecta > Hymenoptera > Cynipidae > Druon > Druon quercuslanigerum. Next base: position 1,936 of record JAAAKG020133928.1, on the reverse strand, counting down.
TCTTCCAAACATCTTTAAAAACCTTACATTCCCGGAAAGTTTAGGTAATTTATAAATTTACCTAAATTTAAAAAAAATTTCTCGTAATTTATGATATGCAAAAATTATGTCCATTTACGTTAATATTTGGTAATTTTACAATTTTATCAAATTTCCGGAATTTTTAAATAAAATTTTCTTAAATAAAAAATGTCCTGCATGTTATAAATAATATCATACATGAGCGTAGAGCAAACTTCACACTCATGTGGACTGCATATTTTCCGCACTTGTAACACAATATACTCTTTTAACTTCGATTTTAACAAAAATATTCTCTTGATGCAATTTGAAGTTTTCGAGCGAACATTTTTCTGGAACAGAAAATTGACAGTTTTCTCAATTTATTTTTTGCAGGAAAACATCTAGTTTTAATGACAGATCCTGAAACTGTCGACGATGCTTATGCCTTCGACAATCCTTGTTTTAAGGATGCCACTCCTGCGGTTCTGGAAAGACCAGTGTCCGCAATTACCATGGACACACCAGCGAAGGATTCAACTCGCTGGTCCACCCCATGGTCGTCCTTGGGCCTTGGGACTGGAAATCGAAATGACAAGAGACGCACTTTGGACGACTCTTGCCTTGGAGTAAGTTGCAGATTTATAAATAAAATATTTTTTCTAAATATTTCTTTTCAATTTAACAATGCTACAAACATAATTATTATAGAATAGTAAATATAAACAATTGAAAATTTAAAACGCTAAAAATAGAATAATATTGGCAAGTATTGCCAGGTTTTACCATTTTTTCAAATATGAAGCCATTATTGTTTCAAAAGTTAAAAATTGTATGAATTACAATTTAAATTTTTCGAAATTAAATTAGGTCTTTTTTAAGTTTAAAATCATAATCTTAATAGTTTTAACAGTATTTAATTGAAACTGATCCCAATTGAATGATTTTAAACGAAGTGCTAAAAATTGCAGGCCTACTCAAATTTTAAATCGTTCGATGTTAAATAATTTAAAACTGAAATCTTTTTTAGATCAAAACTTTGAATAAAACTAATTCAAATTGTTTAGTGTTAAAAAATTAATTTACGCCGTCAAAAATTGATTATATTAAATCTGAATATTAAAAACGATCTGGTTTCAGTTTTTTATTTAAGCAAACAAAATTGTATGATTTCAAATTAAACTTCTTGAAAATTGAATTAAGTTCTGTTAACTTAAAAATCTTCCAAATCAGTCATGTTAAACTCAGTGGCTTCCAAATTAAAAAATTATTTATCTTAAGGATTTGTAATTAGAAACATTCTTAAATGAAATAATTTAATTTTCCAGGCCTTAAAAATACCAAATACAAAATTGAATAATTTACCATTGAAAGTTATTATTGAAACGTTCAAAATAAAATAAAATCACATGGACACACAATTTTAACTTAAAACATTTACAAATTAATAATAAAAGATAGAAACTTTAGGAATTAAGCGATTCCAGATTCTGCGTGTAAAAATCCTTCCACATTTTACATTCTTTTGAAATTTGAAGCCTTAATAGTTCCAATAGAAATTGAAACTGAACTAAATCTTGTGATTTCAAATTCAAGTATTGAATATCGTAGGCCAATTTAAATTTGAAGCATTGCTAGTTAAAATAATTTAATTTTCAAGGCCTTCAGTAGGTATATTTAAAATTGAGTAATTAGCCATTGAACATGCTTTGAACTAAAAAAATTTTCATTGAGACGTCAAAAAATATATTTTTTTAATTAAAATGATCAGATACAGAGCTTGATTTAAGAATTTACCGCCCCGGGCGGATAACAAAAGTGCCGTCTATTTTTACGAACTAATGATTAAATTATGTAATCTGTCATTGGATGTTGAGAATGGTTAACATTCAATCAATTCGCGATAAGTAAATGAAAATTTTACTTTGATTTTTTT
>JAAAKG020133927.1:0-14008 GCA_010014905.2 Druon quercuslanigerum | reverse complement strand
TATATATATATATATACATATATATTTATATATTTATAAATTACCTACGCCCGACCGCTTTTTGCCATTGTGTGTAACCGTGTAATGTAGCTAATAGTGTATGGCGAATGGTACATGATTCTACTGATGTGTTTATAATTATGTTTTGGCATTCGCGACGATGATGTCATACCCGCGGGGATGCATCCGTTCAATCTACAGATCATCTTACACGAGAGATAGTTATAAAAATTATTATTAGTAAAAGAATGTGATAAGTATTTTCATCAAGTATACCAATTATCATTTTAAGAAGCATTGTGGAAGCCCTAGAACCCCAGGGTGCTTGCTAACGAATTGGCTAACTTTACAGAAGAGGGTTATTAAAATTGGGTAGTTTTTATGTGTGGATGTTTACCAGTGTACAGAAAAACTTCGTTTTTAAAATCCCTGCCTTTTCCTTGAAAAAAATTAAAAATTTTTTTGACTGTTCATATTCAAAGATCATGCAGCACGGTAAAAATCATATGAACTGTTGATTGATACCAGAAAAATTTATGAAAACTCTTTTTTTATAAATTGATAAATCCTTGATGTCAAGCTTTAAACAATCGCGATAAATAGATCTTCAAAGCTATTTTAGTAGTGCAGCAGTTCAGAATGACTACACAAAGAAATCATTTTTATGAAGCATCGATTTCGCACATCTTCGGAATGTAAATTTCCCGAATTCGTTGTCAATGAGATTTTTGGATTCCATGATGCCTTTAGATCGAATTTTAATGACCCTTGTAACATTTTTCATATCGAATATTTTATTTAAACGCATCAAAAACATTTCGAATCAGGAATTTGTAATTTAATCATTTGCTTCAGCAAAAAAAACCCGATGAATTTTCTACAAAAGAAGATGAATTTTAAACTAAAAGGACGAAATTTCAACAAAACAGTTGAATTTTTAATCTAAAACCTGGGACATTTTAAAACATAGTTGACTTTTAAACCTGGAAAGAAGAATTTTCAACAAAAAGTTCATTTGCAATAAAAAATAAACCAAATTTTCCAAAAGAAGATTGAATTTTTAACAAAAAATGTGGCTTCTAAACAAATTACCTAAAATTTCCAACAAACTCAATCAATTTTAAACGAAAAAGTTCAATTTTTAACTAAATACTTGCATTTTCTACGTGAAAATATGCATTTTAAACCAAATAATCAAATTGAAAAATTCGCAGCCAAATAGTGGAATTTTCAACCTTAAAAGTCGAATGTTTTAGAAAACAGTTAACTTTCAAATTCGGAAACTTAAAATTTTCAACAAAAAGTTTATTTTCAATCAAGACCGAGGAATTTTTGACAAAATAGTGAATTTTTCTAGAAATAGTAGAACTTTAAATCAAAAGAGACGGATTAAAAAAAAAAGTTGTCACTTTAACTAAATAGCCAATTTTCAACATACAAAGTTGAATTTTTAACCAAATGATCGAATTTAAAGAAAAAGAGTAAAATTCAAGGAAAAAGTAAAACTTACAACAAAAAAATGAAATTCTTAACACAAAATGTAATAGTTTCATTTAAAAAAAAACAAAGATTAAATGTACACAAAAGATGTGAACTTTAAAACCAAAGTAAGGAGTTTCCAACTAAGAAATTAAATTTTCTACCAAAAAAGGTGAATTTTCAACAAAAGACATGAATTTTCACCTAAGCAGTTAAACTTGACACTAAAAAACCTTTAACCTAAAATAGAAAATTTAAGCTTTCAGTGAAAAAATAAATTTTGACCATAAAAAAGAAGACAAATTTTTAACGAAAAGTCCAATTTTTTAGCCAAAAAAACGAATTTTCCAACCAAAAGGACGAATTTTCAGTAAGTTAAGATATTGCAGTCAAGGATGAAAAACAGATTATCTAATTTGAAAACTTTAAAAACAAAAGACAAGGTTTCTGTAAAAATTTGAATGTTTAATAAAAAAGGTATATTTGATCCAAGAAAGAGGATAATTTAAAAAAAATTGCTACCAAGAAAGACGAGTTTTAAACTAAAAAAAAATCAATTTTTCGACAAAAAATAGAGAAGTTACATCTTCAGTTACAAACAAATAAGAAAATTTGCAACTAAAAATATACGACTATTAATATTCCATACCCGGAATACACCATGTGATATTTTTAATATAGAATGTTTTATAAATTGAATAAAATAATTTTAAATTTATTATCTTGGAATTCCAGCTTTTCTCTGACCTACAGCCACCCTTAATACAGATAATGAAATGAAGATTTTGTTTTATGCTTCCGGCAAGAATGATTAGAACACTCATACATGAAGTTGGTTTCTTCTTTAATTTTCTTGTCTCATTTTGACGTTGGAAGAAGCCTGGAATATTGAACTGATTATCATATTTTTTTATTAGAATGATTGTAATCTGGCAATGTTGGTATCATTACCACATTTCGCCCAAAAAAGTTAGATAACACCATATGAATATATTTATATTCAGTGTAATTGGAGTATTCCTTTACTGTTAAAATTTTCTTCGACCGTTCTTCAAATAACATGGTTATTCTTCATTTGAGACCTCAGTACGATTTCTGCGGTTTCAATTTCTTTTCAATAGTAATTTTATGAATAAATACTTTTTAATACAAAGATTTGTGTGCACAATTTGTTTAAAGAATAAAACCAAACTTAAATGTTTCTCTCCAAAATGGAATAAGTTGATGAAATCGGATTTTGAAATGTCTTATGGATACAATTTGTCGCAACAGGTGATATTGAAACTCTGAAGAAGACATGAAATGAACGTCAAAAAGTAAGAAGACAATTTTTTTTTAACAAATACATAATGATTCGTTAACATCAGAAGCCCTTCTTTTTATTATATTATGACCGTATGACCAAGTTAATTTTTAATTTATGAAGAATAACCACGTTAACACCCTATAGTTTTATATTGTATGAATGTATCTCAATGTATCATGTATGGTCGGAAACTATTGTCGACTACAAATAAAGACCACCCTTCGCAATTTTTGTAATTTAAACAGCAATATTATTATCATAATATATCGATGTTATTGTTTCATAGTGGAATGCAAATCTACTGTCTACTTTTGTATCATTTTATCCCAATATATCATGTTTCGTCGGTAACTATTGAGTACTAAAAATATAGTTCATCCTATGCCTTTTTTTTGAGTTAAACAAAAAGATTATAGCCACGATATGTCGATGTCAATATTTCATAGTGAAATACATATCTAGTACCTAATACTCTTTTCAATTAAAAGTTATAGCCATTTTATTTTTTTTGTTTTTAAACGAGCATTTCAATCAGCTTAATAGTGTTGTCTCTTTTTATCCCACAGTATCAGTTTTTATCGAAAACGATAATTGTTAAACACAAATATAATCTATCCATTGCAATTTTTGTTAGCTTAGCAAAAAAATTATAGCCATAATATATCAATGCCAATGTTTTACACTGAAATTAAGAGAAATCTACTACCTATTAGTGTTTTCAATTAAAAGTTATAGCCATTTTCTTTTCTTCGTTTTTATATGAGTATATCAATCATCTTAATATTAAAACTTGAATCTTATTCTATCACTATTGGAAAAACATATATTAGCGTTGAGTTATGTGTCTTTAGTCATAAAGATCTTCAAGAACCTCATAATCTATACATTTCTCCAATTACAAGCACCAGAGTCATTTCAATATTACCATTAGAATGCTTGTCAAAACCATTGACAATAAATTTCTACATATTCAATTACAGATGTGTCATGAACATAATCCTAAGACTCCTTTTGTGCTAATACCAGCCTAACAATCTCCCTAAGCTCTTGCTATTTTCGACAAAAAAAAATCAACTTTCGCAGTCAAGAAAGATATATTTTTAATTAAGATAAATTATTTTTACATTCTCATCAGAGAAAGTATTAGATTTGCGTAAAATTTGACCCCCCCCCCCCTAGTTTTTTTCAAATGTACACGTATTAAGACCCCCTGAAACCGATAAACAGGTTTTTACGAATATGTCTGTCTATTCTTCTGTCTGTCCGTTCATGGATGGTTTTTCTTTGTTAGCACTATAAATTTCGAAATAATTGACAGAGTGGATTGTCCTTTGGTACACTCTTTGAGTATATTCAAATGAAGGTCAAGTTTGTTAGCCAGCCCTTTTGGATGAACATTCAAAAAGGGAGAATATTTTGAATATTTTTGAGGTCACTTTTTTCAAGATTTAAAGATTTTCTGTGCAGATGTCCATATCATTTTAGAAGAAAAATAATTTTAACTGATGACTTTTTTCGATAAAACCGAAACTTACTAGCGTTATAGCATTTCCAAATTCAAAAAAAAAAACACAAAAAATAACATTTTAAGCCAAATAGCGCGCGATATGAAAAAAGTGAAGAGAAGAAAAATGTTGCTGTTTGAATGCCCTACAATACTGCCATAAAAACTTTTTGAATTTTCTTGAAAAATCGGAAATGCAAATTTTGACACAATAAAAAATAATGGAAAATCAGAAATTACATTTTTTCAATCAACTATTTTACAGAATTTCCAAGTTTTTCAATTATATAAATGTGTATTTTAAAAATACAATAGGAGAGCTACAATAGGACAAAACGATGCTGAAGGCTTATGACCTTCTCAGCGTAAAACACTATTAGCTATGACTTTCGGTTGAAACTAATTGCCCCCCCCCCCCCTACATTAATCGAAGTGTCACGGGACTGTTGTTGTAACTGTAGATGTTCCACCCTATACTCTGTTCACCGAGTGGACGAAATCGGCCGCGGAGTTTTTTTTCTTCAGGAGGGCGTCGACAAATGTTTGTCTACGGTGTACAGCCAATCGCTGTTGAAGGGAAACACAATTTTTTCAAACGGACTGACCTAATTGCTTTCTGAAAATTTTTATAACCTTCTTTAGGTCCACCACTAAACCCTTGGCTCCGGGGGTGAATTATTATTATTAGGAGATAAAGCAACAGAACACCACAACTGCGATGTAGAACACGATGCGGTAGAAAATTACATTGACTAAGTCTGGGTAACTGAAGTTAGGGATATAATTTATAAGTTAAAAAACTGTGAAGCTGATGTGTAGACCGTATCTGTAGCGTTTAAATCGTAGAAATAAAATTGGAAATGAGCAAATTCAGTTTTTGAAATAGGGCAGAAGTTGCAATAAAATGTTTAATAAAAAAAGTTTTTTTTCAAGAATGTGTACTTTTTTAAACGAGACAATTAAACTGCGTGTGTTTTAATGTGATTGCGTTTTATGAATTATAATAATATACATTTATGGTAATGGTATGCAATTTGATGTACAAACTCGAGTGCGAAGCATGAGATACGTGATGAGGATGTGTTCTTTGAAGCCGAAGGAGCTTTAACAAAAGAGAATTCACAATCACCAAATTACTGTTGTCGATACTTTGACCTTTAGTTTAAAAAAATATGTGCAAAAATGTGGGGAATATAAAAAGACCGTGCGCCTAGCGCGAGAACCAACAGTCGCGTGGATTTTTTTTTTTATTAAAGATGAATTTTCAATCCAAATGTATGATTTTTTAACAATATAGATGAATTACTGACCCAAGAATATGACTTTAACAAAATACTTAGACCGAATCCATTTAAAATCATACAGTTTGATACCTGCAATCGCAAAATCTTTTGAATACGAAATATCTTTCTTTAAACCTCTAGAACGTAATCCGTCGGAAAATTTAAAAAAGGTTTTAGATTCAAAAATGGTGGCGGTTTTTCTGAAAAAATTAAAAGAAGAGTTTCTCAAGAAACCCACCCTTAAATTTTTGTCCAGTTTTTTTTTTTATTTTTACTTCGATAATGAAGATATCTTGTAAGTTTAATGTTGGCTAAATAACTTTTGTGGCCAGGAGATTTTTTTTCTTCCAATCGAACTCTTTACTTTTTCTCGGAAAAATGACAGATACAAAAGAAATGTTAAGATAAAATATCAAATAAAAGTTCGCACAAATGTATGTTGTTCTGTTGCGTTATCTTTTATCATTTACGAGAAAAATTACATTTTTAGGAAAAAAATCTCCCAATCTCAAAAATGGTTTAGACTGCATGATGCTAATAAGATGCCTTTGTTCTATCATCAGAAATTTTAGAAAACACATGCAAAAAAAGTGGGGGTTTCCAGAAAATCTCTCTTTTCTTGTTTTCAAAATGTAAGGAAACAAAATGAAAATCAAATTTCATCAAACATAAAATATTGATTTTAGAGAAATCGCCGCCATTTTGTTAATTTTAAGTATTTTTTAACTTTCCAGCAGATTGCATAGCCATAGTTTAAATATAGAAATTCGGTGTTTTTAAAAAACAAATAACCGAATTCAAATATTCTTAATTTCTGAGAATTTTTTTTGCAAATCGGAAAAAATAAGTATCATCTACATTCCTTTAAAAACAGCATATTGAATTTTAGACCTGAAAATATAAAATTTCAACCAAACAGTTTTTTTAGTAAAATAACAAAGTTCCAAAAGTTACAAAATAGTTGAATTTACAAAAAAAATATACAAATTATTCAGAAGACGGTTGACATTTTAACCCGAACAGTTACATTTAAAAAAAAAACAAGAATTCGCAGTCCAAAGGTCGAATTTTCCACAAAACAAATTAATTTTTCCATAAAGTGCATGAATTTTTCACAAAAAAGAAGATAAGTTTTTAGCATCACAAACAGAATCTTTAAATTTTAAGTCTAAAAATTAAATTCTAACAAAGAAAAAACGTATTTTTAAGAAAACAGTTGTATAGGTAACCAAAAATATGAATTTTCTACAGAAAAAAAGATTGGTAAGAAAATTAACTTGCTGCCAAAAAAGTCAAATTTTCAACTAAAGCGATCAATTTTCAACTTAAGTCATAAATTTTCTAATCTAACACACGAATTTTCTATAAAACAGTTAAATTTTTGATCCGAAACCGAATAGTTACTACCTTTTTACAAAAAAAGAGAACATGTCAATCCAAGAAGATTATGTTTCTGCCAAAAAATAGAAATTTTAAAACAAAAACAGATCATATTTGAAATAAGAATGGAAAAGTTACATTTTCAGTTAAAACAAGAATGAATTACAAACGAAAAAAATTTTCAACCAAGCAGAAGAATTTTCTGTAGAACAGTTTAATTTTCAATACGAAACCAAAACACATCATTTTGAACCAAAAAAAGAGGATATTTCAAGCCAAGGATATTAGTTTTCTATAAACAAAATATCAATTTTCAACAAAAGAGTTCAATTATTTACCAAACAAGTTAATCTTACAAAAACGTATAGCAAAGAAGTTAAACTTTAAACCAAGTAGCTGAATGTTCAACCAAAAAAGATGAACTCTTCAGCAAATACTTAAAGTTTCAATCTATGAGATGAATTTTCAATAAAAAAAATTAACGTTCTACTAAAAAAAAGAATTTTCAACAAACCCAATTGAAATGAGAAATTTTCAACAAAGAAAAAATTTTTTCATAAAGTGGTTGAACTTCAAACCAAGTTTAAAAATCAAACTTTAAACCTAAATGAAACACGGAATAGCTGATTTCTTAACCAAAAATGTTTTAATTAAAAACAGTGAAATTCAACCTGAATAGTTGAATTCATAACCAAAGTAGTTGAAATTCAAACCAAGTTTAAAAATCGAACTTTAAACCTAAATGAAACACGGAATAGCTGATTTCTTAACCAAAAATGTTTTAATTAAAAACAGTTAAATTCAACCTGAATACTTGAATTCACAACAAAAGTAGTTGAATCTTTTGAAGTTGCATTTTTAACCAAACAGGACGAATTCTTGACCAAGAAGATTAATTTTCTACCGAAAAAGACGAATTTTCAATAAAATACACAAATTGTCAAACAAAAAGATGAGTTTTAAATTATAATAAATGTATTTTTCATGTAAAATATTACGATGGCCTTGTAAAATTCTTCATATATACATATACAGTGGACCCTAGAGATAGGGCCTCCTGATACAGTCCTTCCGAGAATTGACGCCGCGCCAGAAGTTGGAGTAAAAGGAGCTGCTCGGGGTAAACATCGGTCGCTCTGGCGTGAACAAACAAAAGTGTTTTCCTCCAGCCCAAAACCGGCCCAGTCTCAGAGTTTCACTGTAATTTCATTGATCTACGGCACTATCACGAGGCTTGAACCGAACGAGTTCATCTTACACCAAAAGGGATTTGGCTTCGTGGTATATTAAAAAAAAATTCAACCAAAAATGGAATAGTTACACTTTCAATGAAAAAATGTAATTATTAACTAAAAAAGGAGGATTGCTCAACAGAATAATTACATTTTTAAACAAATATGTGAATTTTTAACTAAAATAATGAATATGCAACAAAGAAATGAATTTTTAACAAAATAGTTTCGCATTCAATTGAACACTTCAATCTTCAATCAAAACGATGATTTTTTAACAGATGAGCTACAAACCAAAAATGTAATACTAGACTTTTAACAGCCATAAATTAACTGTTAAGCCAAAATAGTTGCATTATCTTTTTGGTTTCTATTATTTCCGTTTGTATTTAAGCGAATTGCGAAAAAAGTGGAAAAAAGAATAATTCTTTAAAAAGGGAAAAATAGGGAAAGAGTATGTAGCCCGAAATATGAAAGTGATAAAGTGTACCTACTAATTTGTCATTTAACTCTAACGCTGTACAGCCTTATTGATTAAAATTGGCAAACTTTGTTAAAGTTTATCATCTGGAAACATAATAAACATGATCTAAGTTTGTAACGCGGATTCCGCTTCTTCCCTGTTTCCATTTTACCATCTTTAGTATTTGGCATGTCCCTCTTCTCACTTGAAATTGGCAAGGTTGTTTATGGACGGCCTCTAAAATCTTGTGATTCTTGACTACCTTCCGAACGGACTATCAGAGATCCGTGATCATAAAATAGGCCAGTCCATACAGTGCCTAATTACGTGCAGGAATAAGTGCAAATGGAAATCGCGGGCGCGACAGTTCTAACAGTTGCTCTGTAATACCGTGACCTTGACTCTGGCTAGCCAAGCGCAGCTGGTTGCGCCAGGAATAAGCTTCAAGCAAGGTACCATGTGAGATCGCTAATATTAGAGTGTATGCTCTCTATGAATGATTGAATGAGAAGACACAAAGATAACTCTATTTTTCTATAGACCCAAAAAAGATTTAGTGAAATAAACAGAAATTTGATTGTATCAACTCTAGAATATGGTTTGGACAACAAAATATTTTACTGACCCAAGAAAATGGTTTGTTTGGAAAAATTTAGTTGATTCTATCATAGCTGTTGGTTGATCCAAGAAAACATTTTCGTCGATTCAAGTAAAACTTTTGGTTACTTAAAATTAGTGTTTTTCCTGGTCTAAGAAAACATTTTGGTTGATTGAACCGAAACTTGCTTAGCATGGAGATGTGTCATATTGTGTGAACTGTTAAACTACTAAATATCACAAGACGAGACAATTCCTTGACAAGATATTTGCAATATCGAATCGATTCTGTTTCCGGAACACTTATTTTGATAATAGTGAGAAAAAAATTATTTCTCAGCAACAAAATAATGTTGTTGAGCATGTTTGGTTGTTCTTACCAAAATTTGGTTTCGACTACAAAAGAAGTATTTAAAGATAGTAAATAACTTATTCAGCTCAAACAAAACAGTTTGTTAGGCAACTTTTATTGAGTGTACCAAAGAATTTTGTTGAGTATAGCAAACACGCCGCCGCGTATGCGCTCTCTTTCAATTCATGACGAGCAACTGAACAAGTTTTCAATATGGTGGATTCAAACGAAAACCACCTCTCTGCATTTTGTTTGTTAATATTATTTTTAGTTCTGTCAAAGAAAATAAAGTTGGCAAAAGGGTTGTGTTAGGATGGCCCAATACATTTGAGATGAATGAAGCCTAGGATCTCTAATAGATTTATTTCAAGGAAAATGATTTTTACATTATATTAATCATTGTATTTAATCTCTCAAATCCTAAAAACACATTTGAAAGTAATTAAGGAAGTATTTAAAGTATCTTAAAGTATTTAAGAGAAATCTCTTGTTCATCTAATCACCGAGTATTCAGAAAATGAAATGTCTTTTTTACAAATCAAACACATTCTATTGAATCAATATATTTTGACCTTCTAGTTTTTTCTCATACAAAAAATATTTTATATTTTATTCACAATATGTATTTTTTCTTTAAAAAATAATTGTTGCTTGAAAAAAATGGTGTCGCTTCCACAAAACTATTTCTTTAGGTCTACCAAACCTTAGTTCACTCGAAAAAAATTTGTTTGTCATTACAAATATTTAGTTCGTTCAGCAAAACTATTTTGTAAAATGAGCAGTATTCAATTAGTTCAATCTACCAAAAAAATATTTCTCTGCCTACGAAACTTTCTGGTTAGTTGAACCAAACGCTTCAACTAAATCAATTGGTTGGTTCAACAAAATGATTTTGTCGCTTCTATAGCAACCAAAAAGTTTGGTTGGGCAGCCAAACTTTTGTCCGGTTAACCAAAACATTTTTCTCAGATCGCTTCTAAGATGCTATCAACAAAATAATTTTGTCGAATCAACAAAATGTGTTACTTAATTCTGGTAAAACACTTTCTTGAATTATTTGATAGATCCATAAAATATTTTGCGGAAACAATAAAATATTTTCTAAAATCATGATTTACTAAACTATGATTTACTGAAGGAAACGAATTTTGCCAACTGAACACAAATCTTCATTTAACCGAAATGTTTACGGATATTAAACAAATGCGGCCAACAAAACGATTTTGTTGAATGAAGACGATTTCTTTTCTGAGTATAATAAATACACTGTGGGAGTAAGAATTTTTCCTTCTTGAATCATCAATTGCGTATCTTGCTGGATAAGGTTATTCCAGATGATGGTGAATCATTTTTATCGCGAAGCAAGGTTTCGATAACCGGATCATTTCTTTTCAATTGTTTTGCTTTTGAGTGTAAGAATGATAAAAAGATAGTTTCTTATTTGAACACTTTTGCAGAATTAAATTATAAAAATCCTTAAAAGAAAGAAAGTTTCATTTCTTGGGACATAAGATATTTGTATAAATATATAGATTTTAGATAAAAAAAAGCTCTAAAAACCAAAAAACGCGAATTGTTAAAAAAATTATAATATTATGATAATTAATTGCTGAAAATTGGGTGTGATGATCATGAATTTTCTTTCATGAACGCTCAGTTCTGGTAAAACAAACTAACAGAATTTAAAATTTTAAAGAAATTTTAAGTCATCTTCGAAAACTTATGATTTTATTTTTAAATTATTTTTAAGAAACACTAATTTTTAAGTTTTGAGTAAAACATGTATAATATTTTCAATAATTTATTAGACAATTTGAAAGTTTTAGTTCGACCGCGCAAAAGTAGATAAAGAGCACAAATTTTGAACACCTATCATAACGTTTTATATAATTGTTCTTATATTAAGGGTGTTCGAGGAGTACCTTTTAGTTCAAAATTACATAATCTTTAACTTAATTCATAAAATTGATGAAAACCCTCATTGGATCTATTTTTTCCAAATTGTCGACAATTTTATTTTGTATTTGTACTTTGGATTGCTGTTCCTCTAAGCTACTCATTCTTTCTTTCTTTATTAATAGCGGCGACTTTCTTATAATTCTTGAAAAATTTTTCGCAGTTTAAAAGAAGGTGGGGGGGGCAAAATTGACGAAAAGATCAAATGTGCTTTTTGTTTGTTTAATGCATAATTATTGCCAAACCTAATTACTAGATTTCATATACTTTAATTTCGATAAAGTTATCAACTTATCATTGTAGGTATCAAAGCAAAAGAATAGAATACAAAAGAGTTGATTGGACCATTATCTTCTCTTTCGTCACATGCATACCTTCAACTAGATTAATCATCCATGGAATTCATTCTCTCTTTAGCTTATACGTATTCATTTAGGAATTCCAACATTATACATAGTTTAGCATTCCTTAATGCATACGAGGTAAAGGAAAGGTTAATTGGACTAATTAACCTAATCAAGCTTTCCTTAACCTTTTAGTCTATAACTAATAGTTTCATCAATACCGATAAATAAAGCGATATATATCTGCACTTAAAACAATTATTTCGTATATGAAACCATTATAAATCTGGAAAGATATACTTTTATGAGGCAGTAATTCTGCACTACTACCTGTCCAAGAATTATAGGCACCTCGATTTTTGTACAGATTTTCATGAAAACTTCAGCAGGAAAAATTCTAAAAATATCAGTCAATAAGTGTATTAAAGGTGAAGGTTTTGGCAATACTGATACAGAGTTTCAAAATTTTTAGGTGATTAGGGATTATTTCCTGGCGAATGAAAGGTGAAAAAGTACCATATTCATCTGATCATTTCCGAATACTCAACTTTGAATGACTCTACGGCACTGAAATTAAATTGTGGAAATTATGAAAAAAATATGGTTTCTTTGATCCTTTCTGTGCACAATGATGAAATTTAGAGCGAAAATAATCATTTTTTAATAGGTTGTTAACAAAAACGTAGGAAGGTGTCATCTTCGAACCTAAGGAACGTACAGAGATGATTCTTGAAGCAAATTACATATTTTTGGCTCCTGACAGTGTTGTACGCATTTCCAATGAGAAAAAAGTTGCACTTGAATGTTTAAACATTATTTTCTTCGTACGTTCCTTTGTTTCGAAGATGACACCTCCCTACGTTTTTAACAACTTATTAACAAATAATTATTTTTGGCTCTAAATTTTACTATTGTGCACAGAAACGATTGAAGGAACCATATATTTAAAATAATTTTTATAATTAATTTTCAGTGACTTAGAGGATTCGGAAATCATCATATGATTATGGCACTTATTAACCTTTCATTCGCGAGGAAGTAATCGCTACTCACCTGAGAATTTTGAAACTCTGGATCAGTATTGCTAAAACCTTCACCTACAACAAATATTGTCTCATGTTTGTAGAATTTTTTCTGCTGAGATTTTCATGAAAATCTGTACAAAAATCGAGGTGCCTATATTTTTTGGACAGATAGTAAGGTGGTTTATTTAATAAATCAACTTTGAAATTTTGCTCATCTCACTTAAAAATTTTTAATTTATCCAAAAATTGATATCTAGTGAAGACTGGAGTAAGTATTAATTAATTTTTGACCTTTGACAATACCATTTTTTTAACATTTTGGACTTCAAGGAAAAAATATAAAACTGATCAGACTGCCAAGGTGATAGGAAAAAAGGCGAGATGCAATACGCGTACAATTATGAATGTATTACAAAAACTAATTGCAAATTTGGGAAAAAATTATTTGATATATACAAGATGAATTCAAACAATAAATAATTGTTTATTAAAGTTTTAAATAACTTTAACTTAAATAGTGACTCGTAAATTTGATTATCTTCCAGACATTATTCAGGAAATGTCACACACAAAATTTGGTTTAACATAAATAAGCTGCAACAGTAGTATAAGAATATTTTCATTTGAAGATATATTTTTTTTGTAAAAAAGTTGACTTCTAGTAATAATATGATTTTTTTTAAACGGCAAAGAATGTTTGAAAAAGAAAACATGATAAAGAATTGAGTATAATTATCAATGAAAGGAGAGAAAAATCAACAATATTAATGGTCAAGTGCCAAATTGGGTAGAAAAAAAGCTTTGCAATGTTGTGAATTTTAAAAACAGTCGTTGTACAGGTGGGTTGAAATCAGAGTCATTATAAATTCACATTTTTGAATAATGAGTTTTTAAAAATTTTCATTCACTCAGTTGAACATTTTTAAGTTTAAATATTATTTTCCAAAATAAAGCGTTCACCCTAAAAGTCCAGAACAACAAAGGACACACATACGGATTAGAAGATGTAAACCCTAGCTTCTCGTGGGAACAACAATGATAACACCAAACATAGTTGTAGTAAGTGCGGTTCAAAACAACCGAACGC